>BQNB010002749.1:0-31003 GCA_026074375.1 Tanacetum coccineum
CAACATCTTATCGGATCAGACTTGGAGGGCTAGTCTTAATGCATCTGAACCTTGAGAAAACAAAATAATGTTGTGTGCTCCTAACCTACATATCTCTAAGCGGCTATTTGCAGGCATCCTGGTAACATACGCGTCCTCGATCACCTATCACGTTGTCGGAAAATCTGAAGACAATCTTCTTTTTTTTGAATCACTGTTTTGGGTAAATCTATGTCAGTTACGTGTAACTTTGCTATAGACCTGTTTTGGATACTTTTTAAGTTTTAGCAACAAGTTGTGCTTATAATATCCAAGAAAATGATAATTCAACTCCTATTACAAAATAGGTCTATAGCTTCAATATTACAGTATATAATTGTAAGTGGAATTGTGTCAGCTTGGAGTAGTTGGCATCATACTATTTGGTTTACGGATGAAATTGTTGTGCAACATTTGTTTATTAGTGGTTTATATTAGTTTATGCGTTTGCGTTTAGAAGTAACATGTATTGACGAGTTTTTGATAATGTATCAAACCTATTACAAGACGTAAAGTTGTGTATTAATAAATTTCAAATGAGTGTATGAATATTGCTAAGATTTTTTTTAACGAATTATGCATTATATGTTTTTGTTAAAGAATCATCGACGTGATACAAATTAATAATTTTTTAGACACGTAATGTTGTCATTAATACAAACAAACGGTTAACAGTCAGACATTTCCAAATGAAAAACAAACAGTATTATTGTATTCATATTCAGACATTTACGCCTCAAATTCAAATTCGGATATGCGAATCAGATTCAGATTCAGAGTCTCTTAATAAACAAACAGCACCTAAAATAAAAAGACGAAGTTTCATACAGTGGAAAAGTTGTTTTTATCTATTGGGATAATCATTTTATGTTTTTGCTCATATGACTAAACTAAGAATGTACATTAAGGTTGTTGATAGGACCCCATATAATCTTTTATCTGGTAAAATAAAATGCAAAGTGAGGATTTTCGTATTTAAAAAAAAAAGATTATTTCCTTAATAAGAAACATTCTCTTACTTTTTTTATTTAAAAATATTATTTAAAATTTCCTAATTTGTCACTATTTTCTTAAATTTTCATTTTTTATTTGTTACTAGTCCTCTAACCCTTTTCGCATCATTAATCAACCCGAACATCCCATACATATTAACCAACCCACACTGCACATAACTCTTCGAAGCCAATCCTAACTTAATCGCATTAGCATGAACCTGTNTTTTTTATAAGATTTACTGCAATTAGAACAGTAGGGTACCTCTGAGTTAGAAGAATCGGTTGAGCTTGTAGCCATCAAAGCAAGAGCAACTGGTGCATTATCAGCTTCTTCGCTCCAGTCAAAAACTCCAAGTCCATCTTGTCCAAGATCCACATGGTCTGCATCAATCTCTATGCTCCAATCATCTTCTTCAATTCCATTCAGTGCCACCATAGCAAAAGTCACAGGATCATCATCAAATTCCTTGGTCCAGTCAATTTCACCTTGGCTGTCTTTTGCTACCAAAGCTTTTGAGTTTGAATCTTCAATGGGCACAATTCTCTTTTCCTTACTTCCATTTGCTCTGTTTGCCTGATATTTAGCAAACTTGCATTCCCTAGCAAAGTGACCCAACTTCTGACAGTTAAAGCATTCAATCTTTGACTTGTCAAAGGTGATTCCATTTTTAGGCTTGAGGTCTATGGGTCTTCCTGTCTTTCTCATGAACTTTCTTATTCTTGCAGTTATCATAGCTACTTGCCATCTGATGTCAATTTCTTCCATAGCATCATCATCAATTTGCAGCAAGTCTTCATCATCATGAGTTTCAGGCATAGAAGCTTGTTGAGCAAAGAAAGAACATATGATTTCATCTGAGTTGAAAGAAGAGTTAAGAGTTTCTTTCAACTTGCTTGATGAAGCCTGAGCATACCCTTTGGTGATGATTTCAGATTTATCATCAGCAGTACTTTGTCTAGAAGTACTGTCTTTGATCTCAGCAGACATAAAAGCAATACTTTGTGAATTTGAACTTGAAGCACCCTTCAACTCATGCTCATACACCTTCAGGTTGTTATAAAGATCATCAAAGTCTAATTCATCTAATCCATGTTGTCCTCTAATCATTGTAGCAACCACATGCCACACAGATGGTAGACTTCTAAGAAATTTTAAATTAGCATCTTCACAGGATACCTTAGCATCATATAACTCTAGCATACTAATAATATTCTGGAATCTGTCGTATGCTGAGTCTAGCTCTTCTCTGGCTCCAACAACAAAGGTCTCAAACTGTTGTTTCAAGAGATTCTTCTGCATCTTCTTAGATTCCTTATTACCTCCAAATCTTGCTTTTATAGCAGCCCACAAACTCTGAGCATCTTGAGCATCATGAAAGCTCAAGAGATGTCTATCTGGTATTGCAGAGAGCAATATGTTGAGAGCTTTCTCATTGTTTCTCCTTGCATTGACAACAATTGAAGTTTTCGGTGCAGAAGGTTGACCTGAGGAAGAAGCTGGTTCTGTTGTAGCCTGGTCACCATTGGTGATTATATCCCATAGAATATGATCAGTAATTGCAATATATTGTCTCATCTTCATGCACCATAGGTCATACTCACCCTTCTTGATGATTGGAATTCGTAGTGCAGTGACAGATGAGGCAGGAGGATGGTTTTCAGCTTCAGACATCTTTAGTGTTTTGCAAAGATATCGGATGTTCAAAGTTCTTCTTAATCAGAGTTTCCTCACAAGCTCTGATACCACATGTAGAGAATCGTTTTAGCTCATCTAGGATAGTTTTACAGATAATACTGAACACGCAGCGGAATAATAAGAAAGCAATATTATCAAACAAGGTTTTCTTTAACTTGTTTCATTCAGGGAGATTATTACATCTCTCCCTATATAAAGAGATCATAGGCGTGTAGTTTTATCCATCCATAGAAACATCGACTGATGAGAGTCGAATAGTAAAGGGGTGTGTGTGTGTGTACACCACGTTTAGTTAGTTAGTTAGTTAGTACACCATAGTAGTTGGTGTAGCCCCAAGTTATAGTTGGGGGTAATAGGGAAACGTTCAATTAAGAAAACCTTGTTTGATAATATTGCTTTCTTATTATTCCGTTGTGCATTCAGTATTATCTGTAAAACTATCCTAGATGAGCTAAAACGATTCTACAGCGTCTCTCTGATCATAGGCCCATTCTCTTACGTGAATCATCTGTTGATTATGGGCCTACGCCATTTCGTGTGTTTCACTCTTGGTTCACAAAGGACGAATTTGATAATCTTATTGCTGATACTTGGAATAATTTATCTATCATGGAAACTAACAAGATTTCTCTTCTGAGAAAGAAGTTTCAAGCTCTTAAGGCGATTATCAAAAACTGGAGTCGAGATGAGATGCTCAAGGCTTCTGCGGTGCGTCATTCAGCTCAGTCCCGGATATCAGAATTAGACAAGCTGATTGATAAAGGTTTGAGTAATAACGATATTATTAATGAAAGAATCTCCCTTTTGAAAGATATTCATGATCTTGATAAGCGACACTCTTCTGATTTGGCCCAAAAGGCCAAGATTCAATGGGCTATCGAAGGTGATGAAAATTCTAAGTATTTTCACGGGATCATTAATAAAAAACGGTCTCAACTTGCTATTCGTGGTGTTCTTGTCGATGGAGAGTGGATTGAAGATCCTCCCAAAGTGAAGAATGAATTTCTCGAACACTTTTCTAATCGTTTTTCTATGCCTACAGGTCAGACTATTAATCTTGATTCACATATGTTTCAAAAGATTTCTATAGACCAGAATGCGGACCTTGAAAGTGATGTCTCTTTAGAAGAAATTAAGAAGGCGGTTTGGGAGTGTGGCACTAATAAATCTCCAGGGCCGGATGGTTTTTCCTTCGAATTTATTCGAAAATATTGGAACATCATTCAGCATGATGTGGTTAATGCTGTCAAGGAATTTTTCTCTTCTAGTAAGTTTCCTCCTGGAAGTAATTCTTCATTTATTACTCTTATTCCTAAATCATTGGATGCAAAGATGGTGAAAGATTTTCGTCCAATAAGCCTCATTGGTAGTTTTTACAAGATCGTTGCCAAGATCTTGTCCAATCGCCTATGCATTGTTATGCCTGATCTGATTAGTGACGTTCAAACTGCCTTTATTTCTAAACGTCAAATCCTGGATGGCCCTTTTATTCTTAACGAGCTTATTTCGTGGTGTAAGTATCATAAAATCAAAGCTATGATTTTTAAAGCTGATTTTGAAAAGGCCTTCGATTCGGTAAGATGGGATTATTTAGACGGGGTTCTAAATAACTTTGGTTTTGGTGTTAAATGGAGAGGGTGGATTCAAGCGTGTCTTTCTTCGGCAATGGGATCGATTCTGGTTAATGGAAGTCCCTCATCAGAATTCAAATTTCATAAAGGTTTGAAGCAGGGAGATCCTCTTTCTCCTTTCCTCTTTATTTTGGTGATGGAAAGTTTGCACATTTCGTTCAACAATATCTTGAATTCCGGGCTCTACAAAGGTATTCGTATTGATGAGTCTTTAACGTTATCCCATCTCTTTTATGCGGATGATGCTGTTTTCATTGGTAAATGGGATAAGGCGAATGTCATCACTATCGTTAATATGCTTAAATGTTTCTACTTGGCGTCGGGGCTCAAAATCAATATTCAAAAGAGTAAGATTATGGGCATTGGTACCTCTCAAGAAGAAGTGGATGTGGCTGCTAATGTCATTGGTTGTAACACGTTCTCCTCGCCTTTTAACTATCTGGGTGTTAAGGTCGGTTCTTCCAGCTCTAGAAGTAACTTTTGGGACGAGGTTATTGCAAAACTTTCATCCCGTTTATCTAAGTGGAAAATTAAAATGCTTTCTATAGGTGGTCGTTTTACTTTGAATAAAGTTGTCCTTAGCTCGCTTCCTATATACCTGATGTCAATCTATAAAACTCCTGTTGGTGTTTTACGTAAGATGGAGTCCATTCGCAGGAGATTCTTTAATGGTGCTGATATTAATGAGAATAAAATGTCTATGATTGGTTGGGAAAAAATAATGGTTTCAAGGAAAAAAGGAGGGCTTGGTATTTCGAGTTTCTTCGCTCAAAATCGTGCTCTTTTATTCAAATGGATATGGAGGTTCAGGTCAAAGGATTCCTCTTTATGGTATAGGGTCATTAAAGCTATGTTTGGCGATGGTGGAGCTTTAGACAACACTGGTAAGTTCGCTCGCTCTTCTACCTGGACTACTATTGTTCGTGAATGCGGAAATTTGTCTAGCAAAGGTATTAACTTGTTGTCTCATATGAAAAGGAAAGTGGGAAATGGGTTGAATACTTTATTTTGGGTTGATTCTTGGCTTACTGATATCCCCCTTAAGCAATTATACCCGCGTATGTTTGCTTTAGATTGCAATAAAAACTCTACGGTGGCAGAAAAAATCAACGCTAGCTCTATTTCCTGTTCTTTTAGAAGACTCCCTCGTGGAAGTTTAGAAGAAGAGCAATTCTCCAAACTCATCGAAGATGTTAACTCTGTCATTCTCTCGGTCTCTAATGATAGATGGATTTGGTCCCTCGATTCCTCGGGTGAATTCTCGATTAAATCTACTCGACTTTTCATAGATGATCATCTTCTTCTCGCGGTTGGTGCTCCCACTAGATGGGTTTCGGAAGTCCCAATTAAGATTAACATCATGGCTTGGAAAGTGAGTTTGGATAAGCTCCCAACTAGGCTTAATTTGTCTCTTCGGGGTATTGAAATTCCCTCTATCACTTGCCCTATTTGCAGTTGTGCAGGGGAGTCATGCTCACATCATTTTTTCTCTTGTTCTATGGCCCGGAATATTACTACCAAACTGGCTCGATGGTGGGAGTTTGATTGCCCGGATTTATTCTCATACGATGATTGGCTTGAATGGTTTCACATTCTTCGTCTCCTTAAAGGTTTTAAGGATATATTGGAAGGGTTCTTTTACGTTATGTGGTGGGTGATATGGAAGTATCGTAATTAGACATTGTTTGGCTCATCTCAACCGCGTATGGATATGCTATTTGATGAGATTGTTTTACTCTCTTTTACTTGGTGCTCCAATAGGTGTAAAAACAATTTTGATTGGATCTCTTGGATGAAATGTCCTAGATCCGTATCTTTGTAATTTTCCTAGCGCCTTGCTAGTTTATTAATATAATTTGCCGTTCTAAAAAAAAAGTGTAAAGAACATAAAATTACTTACATTATTTGATATTATATCCTTTCCTTTTGTTGCCTATTCTGGACGCTACTATGAATATATGTTTTTTAAAACAAAATCCAAATATATACTGTTGGTTGCTTTGTGAAACAAAATAGGTTGTTAATATTTGAATGATTGTTATGATGCTTATTTTAACATTATAATATAACCTTTACTAAAACACAAGTAGCTTTAATAAAAATCTAGACCAATTTATATGTGATATAACCCATGGGCCATGTCGGTATGATACTCACTGCCAATCTAAATCAAAAAAGTGAAATTCTATAGATAAGAATTGATTATGTTGCTAGACATATGTATCCTCGATAAATCTATTAGTAAGCACTATCACGAAACTGTAAAGCTCAGGGCCCGTTTGGTTCGCATAATGTTTTTGACGGAATCGGAATCTGTTTAAGGAATCGGAATGTGAAGGAATGAAATGTTAGAAATCGAAATCCTTAGGATTTTGAATCTGAAGGAATTGAAATTTGCAAAAACTAACGCATGTTCGATTGGAAGAAAATGAAATGAGAAAAAACAAATTATATTAAAATATATAAAATTTAATTTTAGTTTAAAATTAATAAATTATATATTATTTAATAGTTTCGAAGTTAATTATGTGTAGATGGTGCAATTGATTAGAGATTTTGGCACATGTAGAGGACCAAAAAATAAAGAAAAATCATGAAATGCATCTAAAATACGTATATGCATATAATTAAAAGCTAGAAAATACATTATAATGCATTTAAGATTATAGAGATGCATCTAATTTAAGTCGATGCATCTCGGATATGCGGTTATAGTTACTTCTTATCCTTCTTATTTTAAGAAAACTTCTCATTAGATCTAACTCATTATACTATAAATATATATATAATTGAAATGTTATCTTGAGAACCATTTTAGATGCAGAACTTTACAGAACTATTTTAAACTAATCTCTTTAAGTTTTTTGATCAAATGGTTAAAAATTAATGTGTGAGTTTAGTAATTAAATTGAAAACAAGATCATGTTTTATATAAGAAAAAGGGTACTATTGGCAATTCAACACAAACAAGAAAACAACGTCAGTTTTTTTTAAATGGCATATCCATAATTTATGAAGAAAAGTCAAGCTTTCCACATAATTAGATTAAAGAGGTTTAATAGTTATTTTCCTCTTTATCTCTCTCAGCCACACAAACCCTAACCGCCTCCATCACCTCCCATTTTCTCCATCCTTTTTTCAAATAATAAACCGATCAAAAGTGGGTCTATGTTGGTCATCACCCTTTTTTCAAGTAATACAATTGTTACTAATACATATTTTGTCAATAAACCAATTTAAAAGTATGGACACCAAAAATATGAGAAAGATACAACTTTTCGAATGAAAATTCTTATTGTAGAAGTAAATGTTCTGAATTGCAATTTTGTAGCCTAAAAACGTGCGATGTTGGGTGGGGAGGGGTGAGCGAGGGTGGGGGGGGGGGGGGGGGGGGGCGTGGTAAATAGTGATGGTTTAACCGAAGGGTTCACCTCCGTATATTGACAGCATACACAGATAAGTGTGATGATAAGGAAATGTTTACTGAATCTTAGTTTCACCATTATGTTGCACATTATTTGTATAAATCTTTTTTTATTATTTGTTTTATGACATGGTAGTTGGAGACACGATGCACGTAGTTGGAAACACAATGGTGTGATCTCATTACTATTTGTTTTTATGACATTGGTAGTTTGGAGACACGAATGGTGTGATCTAATTACTTTAGTTGTACAGTATCATGAGTCTCATATTGTCGTGCTGATTTGTTTGTTTTATGTATCAATGATCATCTGATGCTATAATCTGCAATTATATGTTTTTGTCATGGGTCACGAGTTATAGTTCGGCACATATATGTTTTTGTTTATGGCTTATTTTATAGTTACAATTAATTTAACATTGCATAATTTGGTATAACTAGTTTTTTTATATATTTGTTTCAGGGATGGCTCAATCATTTAAGAATGATGTTGTGTGATGAAGATGATCAATAAATGCACGCTTTTAGATGGCGGGCGTACATGTTCTCAAAGCCATGAATTTTACGAGAGCCTACACATCGTACACGTATGTTCGTGGAAGAGTACACATATGTTCTTGGAAGAGTGCATATGTGTTTCTGGAAGAGTACTCGTATGTTCTAATAAATTTGATGAGAAAGTGAAATGTGCATGTATGTTCGTTGAACAGTACACATATGTTCTTGGAAGAGTGCATATGTGTTTTGGAAGGTTACTTGTGTGTTCTAATAAATTTGATAAGAAAGTGAAGCGTGCACGTATGTTCGTGAAAGAGTGCACATATGTTTTTTGAATGACGTGTATATTTTTAACAATATATTTGAATTGTATTTCATTTTGTATCAAATTTTGTGTATATTATTTATGTTTTAGTTTGTTAAAAATTTAGAGGTTACATCTACATGGTTATGTTTTTAGTTATAAGTTTAAAAGATTAAAGAATGTATATAAAAAACATATGTGCAATTAACATTTTTTAGTAGAACAAGTGATGAATACATAATTGTACGCAAGAAACATATGTAAAGTTAAAAAAAACATATATGCATTTTTTTGAAAACATGTATGTTAAAAGACAAATATAAAATAATTTTTTTTTAAACATGTATGTTAAAAGACAAATATAAAATAAAAAAATAATGTCAAAAATTAAATGATTTTAAAAACGTTTTTTAAATAAAAAATTCAAAAAAGTGAAATTGTGTTTTACTATTAATAATACTAAATTTTTATTGATTTTAAAACACGTGTACAGACTAAAAATGCAAAAGAAGAAAAAAAGTATTATTTTTTCATTCCTAAATTTTAAGAATTAATAAAAAAAGTTTTTAATTAAAAAAGTGTAAAAAAGTATATTTTTTTTAATTCTGAAAAATAAGTGATTTAAAAAAGTTTTTTATTTAAAAAATAGAAAAATGTATAAAAAATATTAGCCGTGTATAAATAAAATCGAGACGTCAACATTCAGTAAAAGTCAAAACATTTATTAGTCATTAATTGGTATGGCATAAAAAAATGTGAGCGACTAATATACCCTTTCAACTTAAATGAAAATATTAATATAAACTCGCTTAAAAGAGGTTCTCAATATAACAGCCATATATATATATAAGATAATGTATATTATATGTATACAGGTATATAAATGTTAAATATGTATAATATATATTATATATATATATATTAGTATATAGGGTGAGGTTCTTTTCAGAACTAAATAAATGTACAGAACTGCGAGAACCAGCATCAACCAATCAGATTTTTTTCAATATTTATTCTTTTAATTTAATTCAAAAGGGTATATAGGTAAAATTACATTTTTTATTTATTTTTAATAAAAAACGTTTTTGTTAGTTCCTACATTTTAGGAATTTTTTAAAATCTTTTTTCCAGCATGTTTAGTTTTGAAAAAGTAAGGTGCACATGTGTTTTTTTAGATAATGCAATTTTACATATGTTTTTAGTGTTAAATTTCTTAAACCTCTAATGTGTTTTGGTCCCATATATTTATACAAGTGCATGGAATGACAAACAAAAATATTTTACATGTAGTGTATACATTTCGAAACAAAAACATTATACAAAAAATCTAAAATCATGAGATATACAATTCAAAAAAAAATCTAAAAGTAAATAATAAATGAAAGTTTAGACGTGTCTACTAATCTTTAACAAAACGCCATATATGCACATGTATTTTCTCTCATTAGAGACTCTTGATTTCTTTGTATGTATATGTGCATTTGAGTTCATCCATATGCCCTTATATATACGTACTCAAGTTATTTTATGTGCACTTGCAGTTACTGCATGAACGTGTGGCTTTACTTCATAACTATCTTCTTGCTAGAGTATGTACAAAACAAATGTTCACTCTTCATATTTCTCATCATATTCATACCTGTAACCACAAGCAATAAATAAACGAATTATTTAAACATGACAACTCACAAGACACGTATGCAAAATCATTTTCTACATCAAATGATGCAAATGAATTTAATAATTACAAGTTGTGTCACGTATATGCATAATCTAGCAAAACACATATACACACTAATTAAAAAGACATGTATGAACCTATATTATCTTTATATGATCACATTGGCAGAGATTCACATATGCATCAAAGGAGGGGGGAGAATTTTTTTGTTGGGGAGGGGAAAGATGCATGTACGGTCCATTAAAAAGATATTGTGTTTAACCTTTTAAACATAATTTTTAAGAAGAAAAAAATTATATGTTTCTAGTAATCCTAATTAAGGGGAGAGACAGATCATGAAGAGGTTTATTAAAGCTCCCCCCCAACATAAAAAACTTAGAAACAGAGTGATTGTTTTATTACGTAGTTCTATACAAACCAAATTATTTATTAAAACTCAATAAAAGACATTTTAAGGAGGTTTTAAGATATATACTCCTAGACACGCTTGTGCAGGCAAAGAAACAAAAAAAAATGTGCAACTGCAATCACAAAAAACTACATGTAAACTTCAAGAAACACAGGTACATGCACATAATGTAATAAAAAGTATGTTGACATCTAAAACCACATATGCATAAAAAAAAAAAAAAAACAACCTCGTATTGATTTTATATCTATACATCAAACACATATGCACCGGTCCACTGATTTTATATAAACCAATAAACGCATAGACACACACTTCTATTGATTTTATATCTGCAATAAAACACATAGGCATCGGTCCATTGATTTTTTATCAACTATAAAACACATATTCATACCTTGCTAGTTATTTTATATGAACATTAAAACATGTATGTACCTTTTCATTAATTTTATATTAACCTTAATACATATATCCACACAATTCTATTTGCTATAAAACATAAAACGGTATTTAACCAACAAGTAAATTTATAAATCTTATCTAAGGTTTACATCTGCCTCTTACTTGATTTCCAGTTATTTAATGCAACATAAATTTTTAACTCTATGTTACAATATACAAATGTTGTTTAGTGGTGCACATTAGTTTGCGTCATCAAAATAATTGTTGTATGCCCCATGACCAGAGAAAAAAAATTAAGAAATAAACTTGTGGTTAGATTCCCACATAGGCTTATAAAACACCTCATAAAATATAATATCCTTTATGTATCAAACAAGATCAAGAACAGAAAACTAATTTGCCATTATAAAAATCTAAACACAATCAATTTAATATTAATAAAAGAAATTAAAACCCAAAGGTTAAGCCAGTTATGTAATGGAGATTTACCTCGTGTGGCCAGAATTGATGGTTCTTTTTTACCAGCGATGGGGGGTTGTTTTAATTGTATTCTTCCAAAACCAGATCAGGCAACAAATCGATGTGGGTTTTACAATGATGTTTTTATTTTTTTCGGAGAAGAAGCATGACATATCGATTTGGTGATAGGGAGGCTGCAACATGAGAAAGAGGGAGCAAATAACTGACGTAGGATATGAAATAAAAAGAGAAAGAGGAGGAGGAGGATGAAAAATAACTGGTGATGTTATAAAAAGAGGACGGTGGCTTTAGGTTAAAATGAGGGTGGCAAAATTCCTTAATCGCCCTTTGGTTATTTATATAATGCAGCCTAATGTTTGACTTTATTACTTTTATGCCATCATTATTTATAGTCATTGATCAAAAAATAAAAGTTAAGATTAGTTCTCGCAGTTCTGTACATTCATTTGGTTCTGAAAAGAACCTCACACTATATATATATGTATATATATATATATATATGTGTGTATATATATATATATATATATATATATATATATATATATATATATATATATATATATATATAGATAATATATAGGTGTGTGGTGTAATATATATTATTATATATTATATTATATATATATAGGATATATTATATTATAATAATATATTAATAATATATATATAATATATAAATATATATAGGTATATATAGTATATATGTGTGTATATATATAATAAGCTCTGGTTCCTCGTTGAGAAGGTTTTTATATGAGAAGGTTGAGAAAATATACGTGTTGGAATCAAATTGATTCATATCTTTTGATTTGATTCACAAGTAAACATCATTTAATAGTGAATCAAAGCTATAAATCACAATTTGGATTCACATATCATTTGCTAAAATTCGTGTTATGTAATGTTCCTTAATTGTATAGAAGATCATATTTTACTAATATTGCAAAAACAAGAATTTTTAAAACAGTGATCGAATATTTTACTCATTTTGATAAGTAAATTCCGCATTCAAAGAATTTTTACCTTGCAAAACTAGAATCAAAGTTAAAATCCTATCATTTTTGAAACCTCTCAATCTTCTCAAAAACCTTCTCAATCCGATCGGAAATCCTATATATGTCTATATGGTATATAGATATGTATATATAGGTTTTATAGTATATCGGGTATATATTATATATATATATATATGTATATATATATATATATATATATGGGGAGGCCTTTCTTTTCAGAAACCATTCTTAGTGCTAGAACTCTGACAAACCACCAAAAACATACTTGCACGCCTTTAAAAATCAAAAAAATACATGAAAATCACAATAATCGTAAGAATCCACCAATTCTTCAGTAACATCATGACCTCTTCCTCTTTTTTCACAAAACCTACACACGGCCTATATTGTTGTTGCACGCTTTATAAGAGACATACATGCTCACCTTCAAAGAAAAATTTTTGTATTCCAATTTCTTATCAAATTAATTTAAACAACTATTTTTTTTAAACATATATGTTTGTTTTTAAAACATATGTGAAAAAAAATACAATTATTGAAGCGTGCATGCATGTTTTTTGTGGTTCTGTCAGTTCTCGCACTAAGAATGGTCGGAAAGAAAGTCTCAGTTTTTTCTATAATATATATATATACTATATATAGGGGGGAAAACCTTTCTTTTCAGAACCATTCTTAGTGCGAGAACTGACAGAACCACCAAAAACAAACATGCACCCTTTTAAAAAATAAAATAAAATACAATGTAAAACATCAATAAACGACAGAATCCACCGATGTTCTTCAGTATTCAATCATGAAATCTCCTCTCTTTCACAAAAACCTTACCACACCCAGCAATATTGTTTTGCACACCTTGTGAAACTTGTGAACACATATTTTAGAACATGTGTTGTTATTTAAGGTGCTTATGCGGATCGAGAAACAAAACCAATAATTTGTGAGTAAAAGTAAATAATTTTTAGTATGTATTTCGCATTTGAACTAATAACATATACTTTGTAATGACGGATACTTTATTAAGTTTTATATCATCTTATCGGTTTACCGGTCATTCTTTTTTATTCGTGATTCACACTATAAAAATTTCACATTGTTCGTAATTCATTAAACGTTACTTAATTTTTCACTTGGATACTGGACGGGCTTTGCAACTAATATATATATATATATATATATAGTGTAACTTTCTTTTCAGCACCAATCTTAGTGCGAGAACTGACAGAACCACCAAAAACATGCATGCACGCCTTCAATAATTGTATTTTTGCACATATGTTCTAAAAACAACATATATGTTTTAAAAAAACATAGTTGTTCTAAAGAATTTGATAAGAAATTGGAAATACAAAATTTTTCTTTGAAGGTGTGCATGTATGTTCTTATAAGGCGTGCAACGACAATATTGCGGCCGTGTGTAAGGTTTTTGTGAAAGAAGAGGAAGAGTTCATGATATATATATATATATATATATATATGTATACATGTATACATATATATATGTATTTTTTTTGAACATCAATATATTATTAAACCACTAGCAAGAAGCTAGAAATTACAAAGTGACAAGGTACGGATTTTTAAGCCAATCGTTCCAACTAAACGAGATATATATATGTGTGTGTGTGTGTGTGTGTGTGTGTGTGTGTGTGTGTTAGAAACACGAAAAGTATCGGTCACTTCCAATAATAGTTAGTCAAAGCCCGTAGTTAGTCAAATATTAGATTATGAAGCTAAATGGCCAAAGGCCCATGAAAAGTCTTTCAAGGTCCATGGCCGGCCACTCTATTGGTATAAATACCCTCTCCATGCCTTGGAGAGGGTGTTGGTTGGTTGTATTTTTTACACACTAAATGCATTTCTTTTCCTTTACTTTCTCCCACTAGAAATACTTCCTTCCTTCCACTTTCTCTCTCTAGTTCTTATATGGTTCAAATATTACTTAGTTCCTACAATTGGTATCAAAAGCCATGGAGTGATTTGTTTAGTTCTTGTGTTTGTTTTGTTTTGGTTCGATTTCTTTTCAAACCGTATACTTTCTTGTTTTTTCTTGTATTTTCGAAGCTTTTTATTTCACTAAAAGATCATTTACCTGGTAAAACTTTGATCTAGTATTACTTTGGGATATAGGTGTATTTGCCTTTGGATCAAAGAGAAAAATTTATTTTGCTACAATTTTAGTGTTCGAAAACTTCAAAAAGTACAATTCTTGATTTTAAATTTTTTGGCTTAAAAACCATAAAGTTTACATTTTTAAGGTACCTATAGGTTTAGTAATACTGGTTGTACAAGAAAATTTGGGAAAAAACAATCAAAAAAGTGTCTTTTTGTGTTTTAAAGATTTTGAGTTTCGTCACTATTGTAACCGAATTCACAGTCCCCGAATTTGCAATTTGTGTTTTACCCGAATTCTCAATTTTAATTGTTACCGAATTAGCAGTTTCAGTTGTATCCGAATTCGCAGTTTCAAGATTCAACCGAATTCGCAGTATTTCAGTTATAACCGAATTGGCAGATTTCTCAGTGGTAACCAAATTCGCAGTGCTTCAGTTATAACCGAATTTGCAATCTCCTGTAACAACTGAATTTGCAATTTCTCATTGGTAACCGAATTTTCAACTCTAAGTGATAACCGAATTTGTAATTTAACAGTGTTAACCGAATTTACAATCTCTAGTATCAACCGAATTTGCAATTTTTTAGTCCACCGAATTTGCAATTACAAGTGTTAACCGAATTGACAAGTTATCAGGTGAAACCGAATTCGCTATTACAAGGTTTAAAAAACTCAAATTGCTTAATCAAAATTATACGGTTTATTTCTGTGACTTGTAAAATCTCGTGAAACATTCACTTGATTTCCCGGGTTTGTCAAGCCTAGAATGAGCTAAGCTAAAAAGGGAAATAAGCTATAAAATCTTGGGAGCTTAAAGGACTACTTATAGGCTACACTAAAAAGCAAAAAGTCCTAAGTACTTAATATCTAAATAAGCTAGAAAATGGGGCTGAATATGGTGCTCAGCACCAGGGTAGCTGCCAAACAGTGGCTGAAAGGCTTTTTGAGCTTATGCAAATAAGCACAATTGTGCTTTTTAGCCACAACCAACCCCAAACAGATTTAGAGTGGTGGTCAATGAGCTTATTTCCAAAATAAGAGGGCTTAAGGATCACTGGATCCTGCTGATTTTTAAGCTCAAAGGTCAAGGTTTTCAAAAAAATGCATAGGCCACACTTTGACTTAATTTGTCAAAGTAAAGAGGGCAGAACCAAAGGACTTGGTAAATGTGGCTAGAAACAACACAATAAGCACACAAAGAGTGTGCTTAAGCTGCATAAGCAGCTTAAGCCTTTAAGCTCAAGTTGGCTTATTCAAATTTTGACAAAAAACCAAAAGGACTTAAAAACTTATTTTAGAACTAAAAGTGGTGATGTAAGTGGCTAGATTAACCCCACACACTCAGCCTAAAATGGCTGAGTGCTTGTGACCCATTCCATACCCCAAATGACCCATTTTCAGGTTTTCCCAAACACCCCTTTAAATAAGTAAAACCCGTTTTTACTTGAGTTAAGTTAAAGTAAATTAAGGGTAAATGATATTAATACTAGTGTGATTGTTAAGTAACAAGAAAAACACAATTTTCTTCACAATTTAAACACGAATTCAAGAGTTGACAGTTGGAAAATTTAAGAAACTTAAGATAGACTTTAAACTCGAATTAATTTGCTGAAAATAACAATATTACACTAAAAAGTAAGCTGAAAGCTTAAGTTACAATTATAATTAAAAGTTAAGTAAAAAATGCTAAGTTAAACTAGTGTCCTCGTTGTCTTTTTTTTTTCTTGCTTTTATAGAAGTCTCAAGGCTTGCTTCTTCTTCTTGCTGTGTTTCTTGTGTGAGTGAAGCTCAGCAACAAATCCTAGCCCTCCATTTCTTTTGTGTTTCTTTTAAAACCAAATCCACCATTGATGTTGCTCGGGTTTGGTGAGATTGCCAACTTGGCAGGTTTAAAGGTTAGTGGATTGTGGGTTTAGGTTGGGACTGGGTAAACGAGTGTGTGGGTAAAGGAATGGAGTGGCTACATGTGATGGTGGGGCTTTTTAGGTTTAGGCGGGAAGGGTTGAAGGGGACGAGTTGTTATTGGGTAGCAGTTTTAAAAAGTTTCAAAAGGGCAAAAAGAAACCCCCAACTTCTAGTTACTTGCCACTCTTTTGTTTCTCTTCTTTTTTAGTTATAAGTAAGTTTCGGAAATGGCACAAATGGCCCATGTGGTTTATTGAAACAAAGATATAAAAGGATTCATGACTTGGCAGTTTCAGCCCTTGGTGTTTTAAAAGGGAAAAACAGTTTGTAAAAATGCAATTTCAGTCCCTAACTTTGTTTAAACCATTTTCTTTATAAAACATGTTTTTAAAAATTACATTTTAAGTCCTTATGCTTTATAAAAATTGTTTTTGGGCCAGTATTGGGCTTGGGTTTGTGTATTGGGCCCAATTTGGTGTGTCTGGGCCCAATAGGGTTTAGGCTTTTGTTATTGGGCTTTGGTTTGTGTGTACAATGGCTGAGATTGGCTTGTTCAAGGGCTAGGATCGGGCCTTCAAAGTCTTCATAGTCTCTGTCAATTGCACACAAATGGGCTGTTGTCATTGATTGAGGGCCCATTTGGTCTTCACAGTCTTCATTAATATACTATTGGGCTTTCCCGGCCCATCAGATGGGTTGAGATTGCAACCAATAGTATTCTTCAATTACGGCTCCGGTTTTGACTGTTAATTTGTTGAGTTGACTTTGACTTTGACTTTTCTGGTCTTTGGCTTTGCTTTGGCTTTGTCCTTCACAGCTTTTCCATTCCGAGTCCGGTTTTGTTGTTTTGGCTTTGTTTTTCGTCCTTTTCTTGGTTATCCGTTCCTGCACAATACATTTAGCAAAACAAGCGTATCTTTGGCATTTTAAGTCCGTTTTTGGTTATTTCAGCTCGTTTTTAAAGGTAAAAGGTATGTGTATTTAAGCACATACCAGTCTCATCTGAACTTTGGTACAATCAATCACTTAGCTAGACACGGTCTTGTTCGAGGTCTCCCTAACCTAAAGTTTGAAAAGGACCATTTGTGTTCTGCATGTGCAATGGGGAAAAGAAAGAAGAAACCCTATAAACCTACATCTGAAGACACCAACCAAGAAAAACTATATCTCTTGCACATGGATCTTTGTGGACGAATGCGTGTCGCAAGTGTTAATGGAAAGAAGTACATCCTTGTCATTGTCGATGATTACTCTCTTTTTACATGGGTTAAGTGCTTACGGTCAAAAGATGAAGCTCCATATTTCATAATCAAGTTTCTCAAGATGATCCAACTACGGCTTAAAGTACCTGTCTGATGAATCAGAACACGATATTTGGAAACTGATTTGTTTAATTCAAAACTTTGCGTGAATATTATGATAAGGTTGGCATCTTTCATGAAACATCTGTTGCTCGCTCTCCACAGCAAAATGGTATCGTTGAAAGACGTAATCATACGCTAATTGAAGCTGCCCGTACAATGTTGATTTATGCAAAAGCTCTGTTATTCTTATGGGCAGAAGCAGTTTTCCTACCGCACATATGTTACTACCCAAAATATGTTCCATTCATACCGTCTTTGGTTGTCACGGCAAAACACCATATGAGCTTTTACATGACAAACTGCCGATTGATCATTTTTTCCACTGTATTTGGTGGCACTATGCTAATCGACAAATGATAGTGAGAACTTGGGATTAGTTACAAACCACAAGGCTCGATTTTGTATTTTCCATTGGCTATGCACCCACAAAGAAAGCATTTTGAATTTGCAACCGATGTACCAGATGAATCATTGAGACAATTCATGTAGATTTTGATGAGCTGACTATGATGGCTTCTGAACACAGTAGTTCAGGACCTAAACTTCATGAAATGACTCATGCAATAATCAGTTCAGGATTCGTGCCAAACCCTCCTCCTTCAAAACCGTTTGTACCACCTTCAAGAACTGATTGGGATCTTTTGTTTCAACCACTGTTTGATGAATTACTCAACTCTCCATCAAGTGTTGATTGCCCAACCATTGAAGTCATTGCTCCAATTGCTGAAGTAGTAGCTCCAGAACCCGTTGCATCAACCGACTCACCTTCCTCAACAATTGTTGATCAAGATGCACCATCACTAGTCATCTTTCAAACAAAAACACTTCGAACTCATTCTCCCTATCATTCCCTATCTGTTAGTTGAACGAAGACAATCATGACTTAGATGTTGCGCACATGAATAATGATCCGTTTTTTGGTATTCCAATTCTAGAAAATGATTCTGAAGCATCTTCTTCTACGGATGTTATTGCTACCATTGTACAAAATGGCTGCTCCACAAATCTATGAAAAGTTACCAAAATAGACCAAGGAATATCTTTAGACTACTTCATCTGTAACTCGAAGACTTGTTTCCATAAGACTCCAACTTCACGAACAAGCCTTATTTTGTTATTACGCCTTATTTTGTTATTACGATGCCTTTCTCACATCTGTTGAACCAAAGAACTATAAAGATGCATTAACTCAAGCATGTTGGATTAAAGCAATGCAAGAGGAGCTTAATGAATTTGAACATCTTGAAGTTTGGGAACTCGTTCCTCGTCCAGATAAAGTGATGGTTATTACTTTAAAATGGATCTACAAGGTGAAACTTGACGAATTAGGAGGAATTCTAAAGAACAAGGCTCGTTTGGTTGCTCGTGGTTACCGTCAAGAAGAGGGAATTGATTTTGAGGAATCCTTTGCTCCAGTGGCTAGACTTGATGCTATTTGAATTTTCTTCGCATATGTTGCTCACATGAATATGATCGTCTACCAAATGGATGTTAAGACGGCATTCTCGAACGGCATTCTGTGCGAAGAAGTTTATGTCAGCCAACTAGATGGGTTTGTGGATCAAGACAATCCGAATCATGTGTATAAGCTTAAGAAGGCTCTATATGGGTTAAAACAAGCTCCTCGCGCGTGGTACGATCTATTGTCGAAGTTTCTACTCTCTCAGGAATTCTCTAAAGGAACTGTGGATCCCACATTGTTCATCAGAAGACAAGGCAAAGATATTCTCCTGGTACAAATTTATGTTGATGATATTATCTTTGCGTCTACTACACCTGAACTATGTGATCAATTTTCAAAAATAATGTGTTCTAAGTTTAAGATGTCGATGATGGGCAAAATATCATTTTTTCTAAGACTACAGATTTTACAAAATCCCAGAGGCATCTTTATAAACCAGTCTAAATATGCTCTAGAATCTTTGAGAAAATATGGTATGGAATCTAGTGACCCCGTGGATACTCCCATGGTGGAGAAATCCAAACTGGATGAAGATACACAAGGGAAAGCCGTGGATCCTACACACTATCGTGGAATGATTGGCACCCTTATGTATCTTACAGCCAGTAGACCAGACCTTACATTTGTTGTATGCATGTGTGCCCGGTATCAGGCAAAGCCTACCGAAAAGCACCTCCATGCTGTAAAAAGAATCTTTGATTACATACATAGAACTATTAATAAGGGACTCTGGTATCCAAAGGATTCTTCTATTACTCTAGCAGCTTATGTAGATGCTAATCATGGGGGATGCAAGAATACTAGACAAAGTACATCTGGATGTATGCAATTATTGGGAGATAGGCTTGTTAGCTGGCCATCAAAAAGGCAGAAAGAAAAGCACTGTGATAGTAGTACGGAAGCTGATTATATAGCTTTGTCAGGCTATGTTGTGCTCTAAAAAATAATGGGTTTTTTTTTTTTTCCTTTTTAAAAGGGATGAGACTCATAGCTTACCGACTATGGCCTTGGATTCAATAAAATTCCAATGTATTGTGATAACAAAAGCGCTATTGCCTTATGCTGCAACAATGTTCAACATTCTTGATCCAAACATATTGACATCAGATTCCACTTCATTCAACGACGCATGTTGTGAAATGGATTAGTATAGCTTTACTTGGTCAATACGAGTACAAATAGCAGACATCTATTTACTAAGCACTTGGTAGCGATAGATTGAATTTCTTGATCAACAAGTCGGATGGGTATTTGCGAAGTTTTACGTTCGGAGATCTGAAAAACTTTGGCAGATGAAGTTTTGATGAATAGTGGTCGGTACCTATTCAAAGTATTCATGTAACATTGTATATATATTAAAACCATAAAAACCAAAAAGATTTTTCCTTTTTTAAAAATTTTTATAAAAACAAAAATACAAAAATAAGAGAAATATTATTTTGGTGTTTGTTTTTCAAAGATATAACATTGCTTCATTAGAAAATGTTTTTCAAAGACATTTGACTTCTCAAACAACGACTACAGCTCTTTAAATAGAAAATGGGTCATTGTTTGAGGGGGAGAAAATGTCAAATATCTTCTTCAGAAAGTCATTTGACAAAAGAAATAAAGGTTTTTAAACAATAACGAAATATCAATTTTTAAGGAGAGTTAATTAAGTTTAGCTTATGTGTGCCTTAAATGTTATTCCTTTTTATCATCACTTTGAGAGTTTTTCATGATCACTAAAAGCTCCCCCTAGGAAGTATTGGAAGGATAAACTAAAAAGGCTTAATTGTTGTTGGGGTTGGAAGGATGTTTGTGTTATGATAAAACTACAACCAAGGCAACGTATATATAGGCACATATTGCATACATCAAACTAATCTTCAGTTGGGTCATCTAAAGAAGTTATGTGACTTATTAAATTGTAAGCTATTAAGTTTTCCATGCCTAAATCATAAAGTACTTCTTAGGTAGGCTCATACAATTAACTATTGTTAGTCATGTCTAGTTAAAGGATAAAAAGACTAACATTTACAATAATACTAAATTAAAGGCAAACTATTGAAAGTCCTTATTTTCAAAGACTAATATTTAAGGCAATAATTAAATAAATGTCCTTCTAGAATCCATTTGCCATGTCAGATCTACTTACATGAAAAAAATAAAGGAACAAAGATAATTACATTAAATGATGAATTACGTTATGTTTAACAATGGTGTAATTTTTTATAACTTAAATAAACATATTCCAAATAAGGTTAATAGTATATTTATTTTTCCAAGCCTAAAATAGAAATTCCTTCTTAGGAAGTCTGGTACAAGTAACTGTTGTCACCCTACTTTTCAAAGACTTATATTTAAGGAACAAAGAGAATTTCATTAAAGTGTTAGATGTATGGTTAAGTTTTTTTCGAATAATGGTTAAGTTTTTTTCGAATACTCTGATATTGGCTGTTTTAAATGATGAATATTGTGTGGTTTAAAATTGTGTAATTCCATTTTATAAGCCAACAGCTAAACCATATAACAACAATATCCAAAAAGTAAATTCAACCAACAAATAGTGTCTAAAAACTAAACTAGTTGTAAACTAATGGAACTAAACTCAACCAAGCTTATCAGGGAAGGAACCCATATAAAAACAATTTGCAGCTCTTGGTCATGTTAAATTAAAAGCAATAACTACATTAATAGCCATCTAACCCACTTAAAATTTAAGGGTTACTGTATGATTTGTTGATCCTAATAGAATAGATCTTGCTTAGCTTGTATAAGCTTAAGCTGTATTGAATAAATCTAAAACAACTATGATAGAAACTTTGATTGTGAATATCAAATACTATGTGAAATCTAGTCAATGATACTAAGAAGAATTTCAATAAAACAGTAATGAATAAGATTAATAACAAAACAATTTAACAAACTTTTCAACCTTAATATAATACGAACACTCTTAATAGTGTTAGGGTTACAAAACCTTGAAGCTATAAGATATCAAAACAAAATGATTTCTAGATTTGTGATATCTAACTCTATGCCCTAGGACCTCCTTTTATACACTAAGGAGTCCTAACCGGCTTACAATATTTTCCTAAGTTATCATGATCTTCTAAACAAATAACTTATACGTATCTTTTACATAAATATCTCATACATGTCACAAAATCAATCTTTATCTTTCTTTGAGCAATCTTTATCCATTAGTAGTTGTAATCCTTTAGCAGTTGTAACTCTGTCAGCAGCATTAACTCTAACTGAGCAGTTGTAACTTTTGTACCAGCAGCACTAACTGTGTACAAGCAGCATTAACTACTTAGAATATTTTCTTCATTCTTTTCTAGCAGTACTAAGTTACACTAGCAGTACTAACTTTACTCTAGCAGTACTAACATTACTAGCAGTACTAATATACACTAACAGTAGTAATCATACACTAGCCGTACGTAACTAGCTAGCTCAGTACTAACTACTTCAGCTTTATTTTTTATAATGAATTAATATCTGCACTAAAATTATGCTTGACATAACAGTATCTAACCTTAGCTGTCGTAACTTCCATTTAGCAGTTGTAATTTCCGAAACAGTAGCAGGAGCTTTTAATCCTAACAATCCTTCTCTAAACTTGATATTTATCTTCAAAATCATTAAGTTTCTTCATTAAAAGTCTCCATCATTACCAGGAAGATGCTTTCAAACACTTCTAGGATTCTTGAGCTGTTTTGTCATAAGCTTAAGAAGTTGATAACACATCTCATTCCAATAGTCAGCTTGAAGTTTCTTGTTGAGCATAGCAGTGATTATTGAAGGTGTAAGGGGACATTTCTTCTCTATTAGCATATAAACATGTATATCTTCAAATCTCACAAAGTGTATTCCACAAGAATCATATTGCCTCTAAAACAATACTTTCTTCCCTTGTAGGTTCCTCCAGATTAGATCTTCTACATGATGTTCAAACATAGTCTTTAGATCTCCCCATAGCACTCTTTCATATCCTTCTTCTGGCCTTGTATTCCCATGCTTTGCTTTAACCAACTTCCACAGAATTATCCTTGTTCTTCTCTGTTAAAACTCTTTTTGAGCAGTTGAGCCTAAAACAATATAGTATGTATTGGCACTCTCTTATCAGCTCTCTTTATTTCATAATTGCCATGTGCCTTCATTTTTATGAATTTGGAATTCTTACAATTAGGTGCAAGGCTTGGTTAGCTAGAGGTTATACATCAATTGCACTTCATCATTTGATCAGTCCTCCAAGCTTTGTTTAAGATCATCTTTCTCTTCTTATCTTCTTCCATTATCTGTTTCTTTGCTACCTCCCTGTTCTAGCTTTTCTCCATGACTCTCTTAGTACTCATCCTCAGCTCTCTTTAATACCTTCAAATCTTTATCTTTCACCAACTTCAGAATCCATGTACAAAGGAGTCTATCTACCCATGGGTCTTGTCAAACATCCTTTTTGAATTCATCAAAAGCTTTTGTTTCTTTGTTTTTTTTCTTCACTGATTGTGAGTGAATCCAACCATGTTTTTCAGATAGGCACACATTTGATTCCTCTTTTGAGCTTTGGTTAGTGGTTTTTTCTTCTCTGCTATTCTGCTCTAAGTTTTGCAAAATGCTTCTTTCTTTTATCCATGAGCTCCACAAAAAATCTTGACTTTTCTTTAATGGTTAATTCTTCCTGCTCTTATGCCTGTAATCTTGCAGCTAGCTTATAATCAACATCTATCATAGCTTGAACATTATCCCATTCAACAATGTTTACATCATCTTCTCTTTTTATTGCCAGCCTTTCTTGTTCTTCTAGTTCAGCTTGCATCTGAGCTTAAAGATTTAGAGCAACCTCTTGATCATACATAATCTGATTCTTCTTCTTCAAAGGCTTCTTAGACTCAATCATTTTTTCCTTGCCTTTGTCCTGTGAAGGTTTTGATGTAGCTGGTGATGTTGTTGTAGTTGTTGTTGTAATTGACTTGGCTCTTGATCATAACCCCTCTAACTTGGGTTTTGCAGCTTTGATCTCCTTATTAATGTATGAGCCAGAGTCTATTTCATCAAAACATTTGTTGTTGGGCACTCGTCAGTTAGTAAATATCAGCAGTTACTAACTATCTTTTCAACCTCAACTTCCTGCTCATCTAAACCACCTGTATCAAACATTAGGTTATCATCATTCCTCCCTTGAGTCTCATCAATCAATGTAACCTCTGCATCAACATCAATATCGGCTATTTTCCTCCCCTGTTTGGATGCATCCTCCTAAGCACCCAAACCTTCATCATCAGAGGAAATAACTTGTGCAGATCTACCAACTTTGAATAATCTTTTCATTCCTGGAGTTTTTGACTTCCTTTTCCTTTCCAGCTTCTTGACTCTCTTCTTCAAACTAGCAATCTCCTTTGCTTGAGCAGTCTTAGTTGTTTCTAAGTCAAGAACTCTTGATTGTAATGTGGTATAAAGTTCCATCAATTCATTTAGTTTTAGTCTATCCTCACCACTGAGTAGTGGATTATTGGAATGTGTGGGTACACTTTCAACATTTGTAGCCTCATCTACTATAGGCTCTGTAGGACCACTAGGTTGAGGAACCTCAGTGTCCTTCCTCTGTTTCCTCCTAGGTTGTTTCTTCTGAGATTGTGATGTAGATGGTTGAGTAATAGTGGGTGTGTGATGGGGATCAGTTGGTATTTTTGAACCTTCACCTATATCTTCATGAGCTTGAACCATCATAGTTTGAAATAAAAGGGTGACTCTCCTAGAAAAACCTTTTCCTTCCCTCTTCATGTTCCCAAAGACCTTCTTAGTATGGGAGGGGGTTATACAAAATTCCTTTTGTGATGTGACATATCTCCAAGTTGTTGATTTATAAACAGTTGTACAAATCTTGGATACATTAGAAATTTAACCCCACCTTCCAAGTTCTTCACCATATTATCAAAAATATACTTGGAAAAGTTAAAATTTTGGTTTGTGGCTAAGCAGATTATTGCAGAGGCCATAGTGCTACTGAATTCGTTCCATGCAGTAGTCTTAGCACTTAGGCATTGCAGAATAGTATGAATCAAAAACTTCCATTGAGGAGAAAAGAAAGCTTTATAAAATGTAAGCTTCTGAGTAAGTTTTTCATACCCCATTCTTGTCAGTTCTTCAAAAATGGTAGCAGTGGGTAGACATTCAGTACCTTCAGCATCTTCTAGGTGAAGATCTCTTCTTATTGTGGATTCAGTAATGATCACCTTCTTCTTATCCACTAGGGCTTGTAACTGTTTTTCCTCATTGACAGTTTTCACTTTAGCAGTAGCCCAAAATTGCTCAATGCATGAAGTATAGATAGTGGGATTGACCGTTAATGCGTACTTGATCGTGTGTGCATTCAGAAAATCTACTATCTGTTCAAATCCATCACTTTCATCGGGTTTCTCCAAAAACGCGACCAAATTATGAGTCTCAGCAAACTTTAGATCAGCCATTGTGTTGGGTTTTGATGATAAATGATAAAATTGAGTTAGGGTTTATGATTAGAGAGTATTTCAAAGAGTAAAATTGATTAAATGATTGAATGAAACCCTTGATCGAAGTATTTATGAAAATACCCTCAACATCATTAACGTTCACCAGCAGTTGTAAGATATGCCTAACAACATTAACTTTCAACTAGCAGTAGTAAGTAACCCAACAGTAGTAACTCAGTAGTAAATTAAGCCTAGCAGCATTAACGTACAACCAGCAGTATTAAGTTATGCCTAACAACATTAACTTTAACAGCAGTTGTAAGTTTATGCCTAGCAGCATTAACTTTCAACTGGCAGTAGTAAGTTTATGCTTAACAGCATTAACTTTGAGTCACCAGCATTAACTCTAATTCCATTCTAATTAGCTTTTCCATCATCAGATTAACATTTTAAATCACAAAAACTCTTTGTCTGTTTTTGATTTCTCTTATTTCTTTTAACTCACAATTCTCTTTATCTGTTTTTGATTTCTCTCATTTCTTTTAGCTCACAAATTCTCTCTGTCTGTTTTTGCTTTCTCTTAATTCTTTTTGCTCACATTTCTCTCTGTCTGTTTTTGATTTCACATATCTCTCTTTCTGTTTTTCAACTCATAAATTCACTCATTTTTTTTCTCACTAAATTACTCTTTCTATTTTTAAACTCACTATATCTCTCAATTCTCACAATATTAGTTATACCAGCAGTAGTAAGTATAACTAACAGTATTAACTTAGCATTATTAAGTATAACTAGCAGCACTAATTATCCTTAACAATAGAAACTTAAAGTTACCAGTACTAACTCAAATTTCCATCCTTTATCGCTTTGTACATTCCTTCAATCAACATTTATGTTAATCCTGCTGCATATTAACACAATTGACTTTCCTTATCAATACTTTTGAGGTTAAGGCATTCCTACATTCTGACAATCAGATATTTCAAATCTGATAACGTCAAATGCTTTTATGAGCAAATCATACAAACCATTCTGATCTGTGTGAATCTTGATAATCTGAATTATGCTTCTTCTCATTGGAAATCTCTGTATAAAGTGATGGCCTAATTCAATGTATGGTATCTTACTATTGCAATAGTACTTTTATTTAATATGAATCTAAGTCTCATAAAGTTGTATCCATAATCCAACATTAAATTTCTAGATCCAAAGCACTGGTCACAGGCAATTTAAAGCAGATATATAAATCAGCTTCATTATGGAATTAGCACTACAGTTCTACTTTTAGCATTGCAATGAATTCAATCTACACCTAAGGAATTGAAACCTCCTGTTATAGGGCTTCCTATCTAAGCTTGCTCCTGCATAGTCACTGTCAGTATATGCCACCGAATCAAAAGGTGAATCCTTGGGATACCAAATGCCCAATTTAGGTTGACCTTTTAAGTATCTAAAGATCCTTTTTACGGCATGAAGGTGTGAACTTTTAGGATTGACTTGGAATCTTGCACAAACACATACTGCAAACATAATATCATGCCTTGAAGAAGTTAGATACATCAATGATCCAATCATGGATCTATACAAGTGTTCATCTACATCTTCTCCATCTGTATCTTTGAGCAAAGGCTTATGGGTTTCCATGGGTGTGCTTGCTGTTTTGACATCACTAAAGCCAAATTTCTTCAAAATCTCAGTCACATACTTATCTTGGCTTATAAAAATCCCATCTTCCTTCTGCTTCACTTGCAGTCCTAAGAAGAATGTGAGTTCACCCATAGAGCTCATTTAAAACTTCTTATGCATCATCTTCTCAAAATCAGTGCATAATGACTTCTTTGTAGAGCCAAAAATGATATCATCTACATATACTTGAACTAACAGAATATCACCTTTGTCCCTTCTGATAAATAAAGTCTTGTCTATCTTTCCTCTTTGAAACCTATTGTCCAACAATTAAGTAGACAAGGTTTCATACCAAGCTCTAGGAGCTTGAAGCAACCATTAAGTGACATTTTCTACTTTGTAATACTTGTTAGGAAGTCTGGGTCTTCAAATACTAGTGGTGACAAACTTTCCACGTGCAGCCGTAGCTAGATTCTTCCTGTCAGTAAGAAAGGTTTGTATAGATTGAACAAACTCTTCCCAGATCCTTTCCGCATAGTCAATGTTGGAGCGATGAATGATACCCCAAAGGATCTGAAGCACAGGATGTCTTGGCCTGTCATATCCAGCAGTTTTACCTGTAAGGCACATGTTAATCATGGACAAGACAGCTCTCCATGGTTGATAGAGCGCATTAACAGACATGGCAGACACATTTCTGAGCGTACTGGGGTATCCCAGAGTGTTGACATATTCAATAACTGTATCACTGGAAGGCGGAGCCACAAAAGGATTGTTGTCATTGGTTGGAGTGATATCAAGTGCATCTCTGAGAATATCTTTGTGCAGGTTGAACCATTGCTCATCCAACTGACAACTGTACAACCCAGTAGATGAGTTAAAGCACATGGTGTCCCAAAACTGCTGAATGTAGATAGCCGGAATCGTAGAGGATGCCGTGAAGGCCCTGAAGAAGTTAGTGTTCTTCAGTAAGGCCACAACAATCGGGAAGATAGGATTCCTCTGAGGCTTGTGTACATCGAGTACGCAGTTGCTCTTGCCGATGGGCACCCACTTGCTTAACGGCAATATCTGATCATCCGTTCTGGTCGGTGGTGCGACAGCAGGAGCATCATTCGCAGGAATGTTCATGTCAGCCATAGTATCTGCACAAGTAGATCCAACAGCAGGACATACATACAGATATATGATGTTAGTTGGGAGCAATTGCTCAGAGGGAAGTCAACCTTGGAATGATTCAATTAATGATATTTGACAAAAATGCATAACTCGCTGCAGACAACTCGCTAGAGCATACTAATAGAAACACTTAACTCGCTACCAAATTGAAAAAATTTGAAGTAGAGGGTTAAATATTTTAATTAATAAAATCTTCACTAACTCGCTAGAGGGTAGCGAGTTGCCTGCTCACAATTAAATATGATAGGATAATCAACTCGCTAATAACAACTCGCTACGAATATTCTAATTAAAATACTAACTCGCTAATAAATTTGAGAAATTTGAAATAGCGGGTTTTTTATTTTAACATTAATGAAAATCTTCCTCAACTCGCTACTGGGTAGCGAGTTGCCTGTTAATAATAAAATAATCAATAATATCCAATTCGCTAACAGGCAAAACACAACTCGCTACTAAGCATCAACATTAACTCGCTACCAAGAACAAGATACTCAACTCGCTACTTAGAATTATTGCAACTCGCTACATAGCACAAAGGCAATTCGCTAAGACCTAACATTACAAACCAGCAAGGATGTTCAATAAGGCACATGAATAAACACTTAGACTACATTATCAACCTCTTAGAAACATTCAGAAACCTCAAACAACAGCAAACATCTAACTTTTGACCTTAAAAAGTCAATATAAGTCACGAAAATTAACACGATCCCAAAATAATGAAAGGGAAATCAAATCAAACACAAACGAGGCATCATTTACTCATCCTAAACCTAACCCAGCAACTAACATATCATTCCAATCATAAACTAAGATTTAGATGATAAACAAAGGCGAAATCATTGATTTTGAGTGATTTAGTGTGATTAAGGCAGCCATGTTCTAGATATATGATGTTAACAGGATATAGAATAATATAAAAAAGGTACCTTAGCAAGAATGGACACATAAATCACCAATCAAAGAAAAGCTCAAGGTAGCGAGTTGCGAGAGAGGTTTTAGAGAGAAAATTTGACTGAATTTTGAAAGTTTGACCAATGATAACTCGCTGGCACCTTTTATACTTTAAGAGGTTTCATCATTTGGCAGTTTTGGTCCCTTAGCTTCCTAAATCCATTTCTTTTTGGCTAGGTGACTTAGTAAGGTTTATTTAAGTTTCAGAAAAAGGCACAAATGGTCCTTATTGCACATAAGTCCCTATATTCACAAATAATTAACAATAATGGCCTTTTGAGTTAAAATAAATTTAACTCCCCTTCAATTTGTAAACTCGATCACTACAAAAACCGTTTACCAATTAATTATTTGATGAATTAAAATGCCCATTAGATGTCATAAATTTGAAAACACTCTCCCTCTCAATCAATGACCTATTTTCTATTTAAAGAGTTGTAGTCGATGATTGAGTGTCAAATTTTGAGAAATTCAAGTCTGATTAATTTTCAAACAATACTTTTCCACTATGGGTAACACAAATAATTTTCTGAAGAATCATAGACGAAAAATCATTTGGTGAAATAAAGAATGTGAAATCTTATAAGATCGTTGTAACTCTAGTTTGATTAGAACTTTAATCTAGGATAATGATAACATAGGCGGAATATTCAAACATAGAATCAATATTATCATAACAAGGTTTTACCAAACATTCCAAGCCCCAATATTATTTGATCAGAATAATACGGTTACATCAATGACCTATAACAGGGATCATAAGATCTTTGAGGCTAAACTACATATGGCGTCTACATCTCTACGCCTGAACACACACACACTTTTCTTGATGTTCACATCTTGACACACATATAAAACTATATCTAAGGATCTCTTTATATAGTAGAGTCCATCTAGATTTACAAGGGAAAACATAACTGTATAAGGAAACTAAATCTTTTAATTCTTTAATAAACTTCATCTTTATCTTCAAGAATCATATCTTTTGGAATCTTTTATCTTTTGTAGAATAAACTCCACCAGCTTGTAGAATTCCATAATTGTCATTTAAGTCCCTCTTGTTTCCTTTTCATTCATTGTTTTGTCTTATCAACTCAAAATATATTTCCCAACAATCTTCCCCTAGTTGATAATGACAAAACCAAATAAGCTCAAACTTCCCTTGAAGTTAATATACGAATGAAAACTTCCCCTTAAGCTACCAAGATCGTTGTAGCTCTAGTTTGATGAGAACTTTAATATAGGATAATGATAACATAGGCGGAATATTCAAACATAGAATCAATATTATCATAACAACGTTTTACCAAACATTCCAAGCCCCAATATTATTTGATCAGAACAATACGGTTACATCAATGAACTGTAACAAGGATCATAAGATCCTTAAGGCTAAACTACAT
>BQNB010002749.1:35177-121454 GCA_026074375.1 Tanacetum coccineum
CTATAGTGAAGGTCTGACCAGTAGGTCTCCAGATATATCCAATATTGGTAAACACCTTTCCTGTTGGTTTCCAAACTTTACACTTTGAGTTTCTAGTTCGGTTCCACTGGTTCGATTAACTAGTTCGGTTCCAACACAAACAAACTAGATCGGTTTAACTGGTTAGGTTAACTAGTTCGGTTCCAACACAAACAAACTAGATCGGTTCCACTGGTTCGGTTTACTAGTTCAGTTCCAACACAGATTGACTAGTTCGGTTCTAACTCACAAAACTAGTTCGGTTCCAACTAATAACAACTCGTTCGGTTCCAACTAAAATCAACTCGTTCGGTTTCAACACAAACAAACTAGTTCGGTTCCAACAAAAACAACTCATTCGGTTACACTACGACGACTAGTTCGGTTATAACTATGACGAAACCAAATTTTCAAAACTCAAAAAGACACATTTATGATTGGTTTTTTGCAAAAAATCTTATACAACTAGTGTTACTAACCCTATAGGAACATGAAAAATGACAACTTTAAGGTTTTTAAGCCGAAAAATTTTAAATCAAGATTTTGGTCTTTGTAAAGGTTTTGAACACAAATCAAAAGACAAACACAAAAACTAAACACACCACTCTATGACTCTTGATACCAATTGAAGAATACTAGTAATCTTTGATATTATACAAGAACTAGAGAGAGAAGTGGGTTGGGAAGTTTCTAGAGAGAGAAAGTAACATGGAATGGATGATAATATTATTATGTGTGTGAAATGAAAAATGAAACAACCAACCACCCTCTCCAAGGCATGGAGAGGGTATATATACTACAAACAAGGCCAGCCATGGGCTTTACTAAGGCTTCCATAGGCCTTGGGCCAAACTAGCTTACTAGACTAATCATATAATAAACTACGGGTTAAGACTATTACAACTTGGAAGTGACCGATACTTTTCTTATTTCCAACATTTCTGTTTAAACGAATCTTCACGTTCCCAGGTGAACTCAGGACCTCTCCTAGAGTTCCAGCGAACCTTAACCAATGGTATTCGGCTTCGCTTTAATCGTTTGATCTCCCGTTTTATGATTTCAACGGGATCTTCCACAAACTGAAGCTTATCATCAACGTGAATTCCTTCCAATGCATGACCAATGGTTCGTCAGCGTAACATTTCTTCAGATTAGACACATGGAAAGTATGGTGAACCCTGCTCAACTCTTGAGGAAGTTCCAGCCTGTAAGCAACCTTCCCAACCTTGGCTAACACCTTGAAAGGTCTGACGTATCTCAGGTTTAACTTGCCCCGCTTACCAAATTGTACAACCCCTTTCCAAGGTGAGACCTTGAGCATAACCCTATCCCCAACTTCAAACTCTATTGGATTTCGCTTCAAGTCAGCGTAGCTCTTTTGTCGATCCTGAGCAGCTTGAATTCTCTGCTTGATCAGGACGATCTTTTCCGTTGTTTCTTGGATCAATTCCGGACCAGTCAGTTGGGCTTCTCTAACTTCAGCCCATCACACAGGTGATTAACATTTTCGGCCATAAAGTACCTCACAAGGTGTGACCTTTATGCTAGCGTAATAACCGTTGTTATATGAAAATTCGGCTAATGGCAAATGCTTGACCCAACCTTTGCCAAAATCGATCACGCAAGCACGTAGCATGTCCTCGAGAGTTTGAATAGTCCTCTCGCTCTGGCCGTCGGTTTCTGGATGATACGCGGTGCTCATACTCAGATCTGTACCCAAAGCTTTCTGAAATGATCTCCAGAAGTTTGATGTGAACCTCCCATCACGATCACAGATGATTGAAACAGGTATTCCGTGTCTTGCTACTATCTTGTTCAGGTACAACCTTGCCAACTTGTCCAATGGGTCATTCTCCCTTATTGGCAAGAAGTGAGCAGATTTTGTAAGTCGATCCACAATCACCCAGATGGTGTCAAAGCCTTGTGACGACTTAGGAAGCTTGGTGATAAAATCCATCGTGATATTATCCCACTTCCACTCGGGTATTGCTGGTTGTACTAATAATCCTGATGGCCTTTGATGTTCGGCCTTGACCTTTGCACATGTCAAGCACTTGCTAACATATGTGGCGATGTCGGCTTTCATATTGGGCCACCAATATAGCTTTTTCATGTCTTGGTACATCTTTTCAGAACCGGGATGGATAGAGTACTTAGACTTATGGGATTCGTGCATAACCACGGATCTTAAGTCACCGTAGCAAGGTAACCAACTTCTGCCATTTAAACATAATGTTCCATCGGCGCGTGGTTCCAACCTTTCCTTGGGTATATCCTTTCTGATCATACCACCTACATCTTCTTTCTCAAGGTTCTCTGGTTTCAGGGCTTCGATCTGAGCTTTTAGTATTTGTTTAGGAAGATCCAAGCCAATAGTCATAACTAAGGCTCAAACCCGCAATGGCTCAATCCGTTCCTTACGGCTCAATGCGTCGGCCACTACGTTTGCCTTCCCCAGGTGATAACGAATGTCACAATCGTAATCACTTAGCAATTCTAGCCAACGGCGTTGCCTCATGTTTAGCTCCTTTTGGTCAAGAATGTGTTGTAGACTTTTATGGTCGGTGAACACGGTGCATTTGGTTCCATATAGATAATGTCTCCATATCTTTAGAGCAAACACCACCGATCCAAGTTCTAAATCATGAGTGGTGTAGTTCTTCTCATGAATTTTTAGTTGTCGAGAAGCATAGGCAATCACCTTCTCTCTCTGCATCAATACAGCACCTAAACCCTTGTGTGAAGCATCACAATAGACCACAAAATCTTCGCTTCCTTCAGGTAAAGCCAGAATTGGCGCACTGCACAACTTCTGCTTTATTAACTGAAAAGCGTTTTCTTCCTTTTCTCCCCAGTCAAACTTGATTCCTTTCTGAGTAAGCTTCGTCATTGATTTAGCAATCTTCGAAAATCCTTATAGGGGGGACTGAAAAGCGTTTTCTTCCTTTCTCCTCAGTCAAATTTAATTCCATTCTGAGTAAGCTTCGTCATTGATTTATTAATCTTCGAAAATCCTTCAATGAACCTTCGATAGTAACCAGCAAGACCTAAAAATTGGCGGATCTCCGTCGGTGTCTATAGATTCTATCTTGGCTGGATCCACATGAATGCCTCTGCTATCAATGACGTGACCGAGAAATTGTACCTTCGGGATCCAAAATTCACATTTTGAAAACTTGGCATACAATTTCTCCTTCTTAAGCAATTCCAAAATTGCCTTAAGGTGTTCTTCGTGCTCTTTCTTGTCCTTTGAATAAATAAGTATGTCATCAATGAAGACGATTACGAACTTATCCAAGTAGGGCTTGCACACTCGGTTCATGAGGTCCATGAATACCGCAGGTGCATTTGTTAGCCCGAATGGCATAACCTGAAACTCGTAATGACCATACCGAGTTCGGAATGCCGTCTTTGGGATGTCTTGCTCTCGTACTCTAAGCTGGTGATAACCCGATCTCAAATCTATCTTCGAATAAATACTGGAACCCTGGAGTTGATCAAATAAATCATCGATCCTCGGGAGTGGATAACGATTCTTCACTGTTAGCTTATTTAATTCCTTATAGTCGATGCACATCCTGAATGACCCATCATTCTTTTTAACGAACAAGACTGGGGCTCCCCAAGGCGAGGAACTAGGTCTTATGAAGCTCTTGTCGGAAATCTCTTATAGTTGTTCCGACAATTCCTTCATTTCGGATGGAGCCAATCGGTACGGTGTTCGAGCTACGGGCGCGGCTTCTGGAATTAAGTCGATATGGAATTCCACTGGTCGAGTTGGAGGAAGACCTGGCAAGTCCTCGGGAAACACTTCAGGAAAATCTCAGACGATTGGTACATCCTTAAGTTGCTTTCCTTCCGACTTGTCCTCCTCTTTCTTGGCGAATATCTGTGCCAAAAAGATCTAACATCTATTTTCCATGTACTCTTGATCCTTTGAACATGAGATAATGGTCAACCGAGATTCTCTCCCGCCGTTACTTTCGTTACCCCGAAAAATCAAGGTTTCATTCCCATAGGGAACTCGAACAAGTTTCTCATCACACACGATCACGGTGTGACACCTTCTTAACCAATCTATGCCGATAATAACATCGAAACTACCCAGTTCTACGGGCATTAGGTCTATGTTGAATGGATGGTTTAAGAAATTTAAAGTGCAACCCCGCATAATAGTGTCTACCCCGACTATTTTCCCATCAGCTAATTCGACACCATAACTATTTTCTAATGGAGTTGGGGCGATGTTAATCAGGGAACTAAATCCAGTAGATATAAAGCTTCTATCGGCACCAGTGTCGAATAAGATAGATGCATAGCGGTTGTTTAAGAGGAACGTACCTGTGACGACATTGGAGTCCGGGTCCCTCGATGCATTTCCTTTCTATTCCGCATTCCCAACTGCATACACCCAGCCTTATGCACTCCCATTTCCCCTATCCTTATTCTTCAACTTGGGACAATCTCTCTTGAAATGTCTTGGAGCTCCAGATTCAAAACAACCATTCCCTTTGGGATTTGCCCCATTGCCCTTCTGAGTATTAGCAACTTTTGTGTTGCTAGAACTTCTATAGTCGCGGGCAAAGTGCCCTACCTTATTGCACTTGTGGCACTTCTGAGTACACGGGCCATTGTGGTGAAAATGGCACTTGGTGCACTTGGGCAAAGATCCCCCATACGGCTTCTTTTCACCTGTCCCTATATTTTAACCTTGGCGACATTCTGCCTCTTGAAGGGTTGTTGTTGATGACCATGGTTGTTTCTGGATGAATCATCAACCTTCCTTTTGTTTTCAGACTGTCTTTCCGCATAGGTGCGGAGTTTCTGATCCATCAAGTCGTTGGTCAACTTAATAGTCTCATCCAACGTCTTAGGTCTGGCAGACTTGACATTTCCATAAATGTTATCAAGAAGTCCACTGATGTCCTTGTTAACCTTCTCAGTTTTATTAGCAACAAACTTGGTACATATGAGGGTTAGCTCTTAGAAACGTTCAGTGTATGTTGGAACATCATTCCCTTTGACCTTTAGGTTCCATAACTCGATTTCTAGTTTCTTGATTTCACCCTGTGGACAATACTTGTCCATTATTTTCTTCTTGAGTACTTCTCAAGTCATTAAATATGCCTCAGGACCTAAGGTTCTTATCTGACCATTCCACCAAGTCAAAGCAGCCCCTAACAGAGTACAAGTGGCAAACTTAACCTGATTTTCAATAGCACAACCACTGATATTGAAGACTGATTCCATCTTTTTGATCCACCGAGTTAAACCGACAACACCTTCATTTCCTTTAAAGTTCAAAGGTTGACACTTCATGAAGTCAACGTAGAAACAAGGACGCGCAGTTTGTACGTTCCTTCGGTTATCCCCGTGTGAATTGTGGCTTCCGTCTCCATTAGTGGAGTTTCGCAGAAGAGCTTGATCAATCATAGCTTGAACGGATTCTAGAGTCATGTTGTTTAGGTTAGGATTGTTAAGAGGGGTATTCGTTCGTCGTCTTGTCACAGGTGCCATGATTCGTCTAAATCACAAAAGACAAAATGTGAGGTCATAATCATGACGAGATATACAATAATTTACAGATGAGACAACAACACAAGAGAGGTATATAGTACAACATAACACATCTATTTCATTCATAGCTTGGAAAATTTTACATGAAATATTTTTTGGTACACAAAATACAATACAAAAGATCTAAGGCTATGCTAGCGGGGAGAACCCCTAATACTTAACATGCCTGAACAACTGCCTAGCAAAGTAAAATGACATAAACTACTAGATGTGACTATCCGCATCTCTAGAAGCATCCTGGTGATCTGGAACTCTAACATTTGGTCCTGGTTGTCTAGCTCTCCTCTGCTGCTCCCGCAGTGCTAACAACTCGGCCTGCATGTCACTCATCTCTCGCCTCATGTCTCTCATCACACAGAGAGTCTCTACTATCTTAGCTTGATGCCTGCGGTCAGTCTCTCGAAGCTTTGCCATCTCAGCCTGCTGCATCTGGGAGCGAGTCTCATGTACCTGGTGCTGTGTCTAAATAAGAGTACCCTGCAACTGTAGCTGTGTATGATGTGCATAGAGCTAGGACTCATATGCATATAGCTGCTCATGGTGGGTCTGAAGCTCATAATGGACTATCTGACTCAGTCCTATCGCATGAGCCCAAGCCTCTCGGGAAGCATAGTCCTCCTCCTCCACAATGAGTGCCGTCTCCTAGAGAGTCATCATATCCCCCATAAGTAAGTCGACCCGCTGCGAGTCTATAGTGACTCGCTGTGATATGCGAGTCCTACTATCCTGAGCATCCTCTAGTAGAGCATATAAGTCCTGTGTATCATGCTCATGGAGCTCAGCAAGCTCTATGACCCTAGTATTGACCTCTCCCACGGTCATAGGTGCTATCTCAGGAACTGCCTTAGCCGGATCCACCCAAGTATCCCTAATACCATACCCAACCTCTTTAATCCCTTGTCGTCTCTTTTCAGCATCTAGGGTGCTGAAAAACCCATAGTCTACCCCTCGACCTTCGGTGGGTCTAGCAGTAGAACTCTCCATGACCTCATACCTGGAGCCTAGAGCAAACAAACATGACCTCTTGCGAGGTGGTCGCTCAGACTCGAGAATATCATCCTTACGGTTAACAAGTGGTGGTATGTATAGAGATGGTGGTAGTGGTGGTAGTAGAGGTGATGGTAATGCGACAGTAACCGCATCAATAAGGGCCTGAGTGGAGGCTATTCTGAGTGTCTGGATTTGGGTTGGACACCCAGATGATGGTAGTAATGGTGATGGCACAGGTGGTGGTGATGAATGTGAAGTTGGGGTCGTGCACCTAGCAAGGCGCTCCCATGTAGAGGGTGGTGATAGTGAGATAGATAGCGATGGTGGTGGAGTAGGCATGGCTAGAAGTCTCTCAACCTCTGCCTCTGGTGGAAGGGATATGGAAGCCTGAAGTTAGACAGTAATCCTAGCTCCGGTGGTAGTAATGTCAGTGGAGGGTGGTGGTATAACAAGCTCTGTTCCCTCAGGTGGGGAAACAAGCTCAATAGTAGGTACTATAACAGCAGAGTCGGTCGGAGCTAAGTGCTCCTCCTCATCCTCATCATCTTCATCCCCTTCATCCTCATCCTCATCATCGGCGTCATCCTCGGATGAATCGCCGTCATCATTATCTCCACCCTCTCCCCCGTCTATGGGATAGTCAACCGGACCATCCTCGGTCTCATCATACTCATACTCCTTTGGATCCTCTTCTGGATCTGACTCAACAACATATCCTAGTGACTCAGTAGTAGGTGAAACAACAGGAGGTAATGGCTGCTCCTCAGCTAGAAACTCATGCTCACTCCAAGGTATATTCCCAGGTAGATAGGCTCTTGCACTAGTCAGGATCAGTGGCTGTATAGAAATAGGCTTCACACGCTTCGTCGTCCTGTGTATTGTAGTGTCGGGCTCCTCGGAGTCAGGAATGTAATCCGGTGTGTGGGGCTACCGGCTATAAAGGGAGTCCCATCGTATCCTAATACGATGACTCGTGAGAAGTCTCCATCAGATATCTCCTCATCGCTTCCCCAGAAGACTCTCTGGCTCAGAGTCGGTGTAACTGAAGTGTAGGTAACCACAGATAATGCATAAGACATATGCTGTAAAAATAACAATCACTTTTATAGTATTAATTTTAAGACCATATAGTAATATCATCAATATAAATTTGATTTACTACTTTCGTAAATATCAATCATGCAAGCACTTATAAAAAAACGACTAATGCCGAAAAACAATGTATGTCATGAAGCAATATGCTGATGCAAACCAAGTAATGTATGTGTGTCCCGTGCAAACACCATTTGTAAATGCAGTGTTTGAAAATGGTTATAGTCCAGACAAAAACTTTTGACCTGGTTCTCTATAACCTTGGCTCTAGATACCAATCTGTAACACCCCTAAATCTAGGTAGCAGCGAAATATTGAATATCCGAGGGTGTTACTTCATAGATCAATAGCACAAGATATGAGAACGACCACTAAACGTGTCGTTTTGAAAAGATACATTGGATTAACAAAATACTTGTTCATTAAATAAGCTCATGGCTTCAAACTGTTTGACAATATAAGTAAAGATTTCAGTTTATAACAAATGTTCCCAAAATGTAATACGCCCCAAATCTTTAGTACCGACTCTCCAAAGAGTGACCCCAATGTATCTTGGCACCTCGTGCTTTATTGACCTGAGAAAAACATGCTTAAAACGTCAACATAAAGTTGGTGAATTCATAGGTTTATATAAATAAATAGTAGGACCGCAAGATTTCCAAGTGTATGATTAAGCAACAGATGCAAACATCATAAAAAGTAATTACGTTTTCCTAAGCTCATGACACTAAAGCTCGACATGTATAAATGCAATAAATTGCCAATATTTGCCCGTGAATGATGTTCTAACCCGCAACATCCCAAATCCGACATGGTATACATTTGTTGTCCGGCAACCTGGCACAGTGAGCGCTACTCACCCAAACAGGGTTGTCAATCCCAAATTGATCTATTTATAACATTCGCGCTCATAATATAGTAATTGACAGTGCATGATAAAAGGGCTCAGTGGGTTATCGCTACTTAGGCAAACACGTAATCATAGTATAAAATATACACTTGCGTTCAATTTGTAAAACAAAGCATGTTCTCACCCCAAAGATGTAAATCATTTAAATAATTGTAAAACATAGGGCTATGAACTCACCTTAGTAGTAGTCCTCTGAAAATGAAAAATATATCCAAGTAAAAGAATCACACCGTCAAATACCTAAGTAAATACGGCCAGTCTTAGTCAACAAGTTTAGGCTAATGACTTAATGCATAAACTATAATAAATTGCTAGTTCATATATACTGTTATCACTTGTGTGGTGGTGCACATGTTTATTTATTTGTCTTTACTTGATGGCTCTTAGGAAGGTATACGATTTCACACGTTCAAGCATATGTATTACGTTATTAATAAATATACATATTTATTAAGTCGTGGTTTAACTCGTATAATACCCGAATAATATTATAACTTGTCAGGTTCGTTAAGTGTTTATAAAAATCACTTTTGTTTATAAACTACCCTTAGGTTTTCTATATTTACAAGGACAGCCCCTATGTTTATGAAATATAACATTTACATTTTAACCCCTAGGTTTCCATGTTCACACCTTTAGTCCTCTAACTTTACAAAATTTACACTTCAGGTCCTTATATTTTCAAAATAGCCCCTTAAGTTTCAGAAGTGACAAAACAACCCTTGGACTTTATAAAATAGTTTTGGCAGTTTTGACCCACAAGTTTACAAATTTACACTTTTAGTCCCTTAACTTGTAAAAGTCGTATTTTAAGCCCAATTAAGTTCTAACAAGTGGCACGGGGTTTTATTATATTTCAATAAGCCATATAAGCTGGGTCAGCTTATAAATAAGCTCGGATGAGCTTATTTTGGCTTATTAGGCTTATTGAACTCGTTAGAGTCCATTAAGCAAATAAATGGTCCAATTAAGATTTTAAAAGTACATAAGCTCTCATTTGACTTATATAAGCTTATATGAAATTGTTTGGCTGAAAAATAAGATCGGATGAGCTTATTTGAGTTTATTTGAGCTTGTTGGGCTCGTTAGCCCAATAACTCTACTCCAAATGTTTTTAAAAGTCCATTAGGGTTTCAATACACGATCCAACTTATTTTCTCGTTTCATTAGGCACTCAAGATTATAATTAAGCTGTTTTTATTGTATGGCTTATTCAATAAGCTAATAAGCCTCGTTAATGGGCTTTTGGGCCCATTATGAACCCGATAAGCTTTTTAAATTTTTAGCCTTGATCTCTTAAGGTCCATTAGCTACTTTGACTTCCTATAAGCCCTAAATTTATGTTTTACTTCCCCCCAATAAGCTGTTTGAGCGTATTTGGCTGTTGGGCTTGTATTGGGCCTCATAAAGGTTTAATAAGCTCATTAGTGGCCCGATAAGACTTATTAAGCGTGACTTACTATTCAACGAAGTTAAATAAGCCCTTTATCTCTTCAATAAGTTCGAGTGAGCTTATTAATAAGTCCTGGCCTCTAACTAACGGACTGTTAGGCCCATCAACATCCGTTAGTGGACTGTTTGGCCCAACAAGGCCCATTAGTGGTCTGTTTAGCTTAGTTATGGATTTTATAAGGGTTCGATAAGCACTTAAGCCCTCGTTTTAGCACCTTAACCCCGAGATATGCTAAACCATAAGCCACGTTATCCCTTTGGTGGGATTTTGGCCTAACAGTAGACGTATGTGTCCATTGTGGGTGTTTATGGTTCATGTTTGTGGTGATAAATCATAAGCCAAACGCTTTTAGCTTATTTGATCTACCTATGGTTCGGGTTTAACACATGCAAGCATTTCATAAGGTAGTACACTCCTTCCCAAGCCTTGCCATTAAGATTTCACGTATAGTTTACGTTTTGTTTTCATGCAATTCGTTTTTTAAAGAAGACATATAAGCCCTAGCCTTGTTAAGTCAAATTTTCATATAGGTTGATATCTTTTTAGCACCACACAACGATAATATACATATGTACACGCAAATAGCATGCATGCTTTGCATTTAGCATACACGTGCTCACGTTGGTTTGTTATCTACAAACTAACGTGACCATTCAACTAGAAATCAAAGAAACAATTATAATACGAAAGAGTTATGGACATGAATGACTTAGTATGACTTACAAGGCTCCTAGAGTCTTGAATGTGTGTCGTGAAGTTAACCCAAATCGTATAACCCAAATGTACGCCAACCCTAAGCTTCAAAGCTTATCGAATAACTCAACCTTGGCTCGTGTTCCTCCTTATGACCTTGTATGAATACCCTAGTATTGTTTGTGGGTTCGAATGAGATTTATGAAGGTGTTTGTTTGCGGCTTATGACCCGAGACAAGAGAGACAAGGATGGTTTGTTTGAGAGAGAGTGTTTAATGTGTTTATGAGTTTTCAAGAAGTGTTAAGTGTCAATGTGAGTGTGTATATATAGGCATGAGAACTAGTTAGCTTTCCTAGTCCCAAAGTCAAACCAAATCGTGCCCTATTGTGTGGTTTTATGGTTTCTAGTTATCAAGACATAGTTTTGCTAATACTACCTAGTACATATCTTAATTACAAGATCAATGTACAAGATTTACCTAAGATCATGAAATCTTATGTTTATGTGTGTGGGTGATTCTAGCCGTGGCATCAAGGAGGGCAAAGAGGATCCAAAGTGGTTGTTAACCTTTGTGTATTAAGGTAACTAGGAGACATTAAGTACACTCTTTAATTACCTAGGATTGTACATGTACTTAGGGGATTTCTAGTTGATTTAGCACATGGGACAAATGGTTGTATGTGAGACGTGCAACTTATGGGTTTTTGGCTTACCCATTTTCGGCGAAGTGACATATTAACACAAGAAATTATTAATCTTTGTGTTTAAGGATTAAAAGTGGTTATTGCTTTGAGTCTAGGTAAGTCTAGGTATTTCCGGAGTGTGTCTGAACGTATTTTATTGTAAGACGTAAGCCTTTTACGCGACCAATAAAAATAAAACGCGTAAAGTCAATAATTATCTTCTTAATAATTACATAACACTTGCTTGACGTAACCCTTAATTTATTTGGTGACCGTTTACGTTGACTGATTATTTCTAGTCTACGCGATTTAGCTTAAAAGTTAAATTAAAAGTAAACGTGTATCAGACTAAAGTAAATAGTGAAGAATAATGGGAGTCGTAAAATGACCTGAAATTGAGAAATGTTACAGTCTCCACCCGTTAAAAGAGATTTCTCCTCAAAGCTTAAGACCTTATAGTGGATGACGAAGCCCGGTTTGTGAAAAGCTGTGGGTATTTCTTTTTGAATGAATCTTCCCGTTTCCTGGTGAACTCCGGACCTCTCCTAGAGTTCCAGCGAACTTTAACCAATGGTATCCGGCTTCGCTTTAATTGTTTGATCTCCCGTTCCATGATTTCAACGGGTTCTTCCATAAACTGGAGCTTATCATCAACGTGAATTCCTTCCAACGGCATGGCTAATGGTTCATCAGCGTAACATTTCTTCAGATTAGACACATGGAAAGTATGGCGAACCCTGCTTAAATCTTTAGGAAGTTCTAGCCTGTAGGCAATAGCCTCAACCTTGGCTAACACCTTGAAAGGTCCGACATATCTCGGGTTCAACTTGCCCCGCTTACCGAATCGTACAACCCCTTTCCAAGGTAAGACCTTGAGCATAACCCTATCCCCAACTTCGAACTCCATCGGCTTTCGCTTCAAATCAGTGTAGCTCTTTTTTCGGTCCTGAACAGCTTGAATTCTCTACTTAATCAGGACGATCTTTTCTGTTGTTTTTTGGATCATTTCTGGACCAGTCAATTGAGCTTCTCTAACTTCGGCCTAGCACACAGGTGATTGACATTTTCGGCCATAAAGTGCCTCATAGGATGCGGCCTTTATGCTAGCGTTCTAACTGTTGTTATACAAAAATTCGGCTAATGGAAAATGCTTAACCCAGCCCTTTCCAAAATCGATCACGCAAGCAAGTAGCATGTCCTCGAGAGTTTAAATAGTCCTCTCGCTCTGGCCGTCAGTTTCCAGATGATACGCAGTGCTCATACTCAGATCTGTACCCAAAGCTTTCTGAAATGATCTCCAGAAATTTGATGTGAACCTCCCATCACGATCACAGATGATTGAAACAGGTATTCCGTGTCTTGCTACTATCCTGTTCAGGTACAACCTTGCCAATTTGTCCAATGGGTCATTCTCCCTTATTGGCAAGAAGTGAGCAGATTTTGTAAGTCGATCCATAATTACCCAGATGGTGTCAAAACCATGTGACGACTTAGGAAGCTTGGTGATAAAATCCATCATGATATTATCCCACTTCCACTCGGGTATTGCTGGTTGTACTAATAGTCCTGATGGCCTTTGATGTTCGGCCTTGACCTTTGCACACGTCAAGCACTTGCTAACATAGGTGGCGATGTCAGCCTTCATATTTGGCCACCAATATAGCTTCTTCATGTCTTGGTACATCTTTTCAGAACCGGGATGGATAGAATATTTTGACTTATGGGATTCGTGCATAATCACGGATCTTAAGTCGCCATAGCAAGGCAACCAACTCCTGCCGTTTAAACATAAGGTTCCATCGGCGCGTGGTTCCAACTTTTCCTTGGGTATATCCCTTCTGATCATACCACCTACATCTTCTTTCTCAAGATTCTCTGGTTTCAGGGCTTCGATCTGAGCTTTTAGTATTTGTTTGGGAAGATCCAAGCCAATAGTCATAACTAAGGCTCAAACCCGCAATGGCTCAATCCGTTCCTTACGGCTCAATGCGTCGGCCACTATGTTTGCCTTCCCCGGGTGATAACGAATGTCACAATCGTAATCACTTAGCAATTCTAGCCAACGGCGTTGCCTCATGTTAAGCTCCTTTTGGTCAAGAATGTGTTGTAGACTTTTATGGTCGGTGAACACGGTGCATTTGGTTCCATATAGATAATGTCTCCATATCTTTAGAGCAAACACCACCGATCCAAGTTCTAAATCATGAGTGGTGTAGTTCTTCTCATGAATTTTTAGTTGTCGAGAAGCATAGGCAATCACCTTCTCTCTCTGCATCAATACAGCACCTAAACCCTTGTGTGAAGCATCACAATAGACCACAAAATCTTCGCTTCCTTCAGGTAAAGCCAGAATTGGCGCACTGCACAACTTCTGCTTTATTAACTGAAAAGCGTTTTCTTCCTTTTCACCCCAGTCAAACTTGATTCCTTTCTGAGTAAGCTTTGTCATTGATTTAGCAATCTTCAAAAATCCCTCAATAAACCTTCGATAGTAACCAGCAAGACCTAAAAATTGGCGGATCTCTGTCGGTGTCTTAGGAGATGCCCAATCCTTGATAGATTCTATCTTGGCTGGATCCACATGAATACCTCTGCTATCAATGACGTGACCGAGAAATTGTACCTTCGGAATCCAAAATTCACACTTTGAAAACTTGGCATACAACTTCTCCTTCTTAAGCAATTCCAAAATTGCCTTAAGATGTTCTTCGTGCTCTTTCTTGTCCTTTGAATAAATAAGTATATCATCAATGAAGACGATTACGAACTTATCCAAGTAGGGCTTGCACACTCGGTTCATGAGGTCCATGAGGTCCATGAATAGCGCAGGTGCGTTTGTTAGCCTAAATGGCATAACATGAAACTCGTAATGACTATACCAAGTTCGAAATGCCGTCCTTAGAATGTCTTGTTCTCGTACTCTTAGTTGGTGATAACCCGATCTCAAATCTATCTTTGAATAAATGCTGGATCCTTAGAGTTGATCGAATAAATCGTCGATCCTCGGAGTTGGAAACGATTTCTTCACTGTTACTAATGAACTCCCGTAAGTCAATGCACATCCTGAATGATCCATCCTTCTTTTTGACAAACAAGACCGGGGCTCCCTAGGTGAGGAACTAGGTCTTATGAAGCCCTTGTCGGAAAGCTCTTGTAGTTGTTCCGACAATTCCTTCATTTTGGACGGTGCCAATCGGTACGGTGCTAGAGCTACGGGCGCGGCTCCTGGAATCGGTCGATCTAGAATTCCACCTGGTCGAGCTAAGGTGAAGACCCGCAAGTCCTCCGGGAAACACTTCAGAAAATCTCGAACGATTGATCACGTCCTTAAGTGCTATCCTTTCCGCTTTCCTCCTCCTTCTTGGCGAATATCTGTGCCAAAAAGATCTGATATCCTCTCGCCATGTACTCTTGAGCCTTTGAAAATGAAATGATGGTCAACCGAGATTCTTTGCCGTTGTTACTTTCGTCACCATAAAAAATCAAGATTCTTCCTAAAGGACATAGAACATTTTCTCATCACACACATCATGCGTGACACCTTCTTAACCAATCCATGCCGATAATAACGTCAAAACTACCCAGTTCTACGGGCATTAGATCTATGTTGAACGGATGGTTTAAGAAATTTAAAGTGCAACCCCGTATAATAGTGTCTATCCCGACTATTATCCCCGTTACTAATTCTCGTCAAACTATTCTAATGGATTGGGCGATGTCAATAAAGGAACTAAACGCATAGCTAAAAAACTTCTATCGGCCACAGTGTCAAATAAGATAGAGCATAGCGGTGTTTAAGAGGAACAAACTCGTAAAGACATTGAGTCCGGTTCCTCGAGCATTCCATCTTCTCTGCATTTCCAACAGCGTATTACCCGCCTTTGTGCATTCCCAATTCCCCATCACAGTATTCAATTTTGGACAATCTCTCTTGAAATGTCCTGGAGCTCCACATTCAAAACAACTATTCCCCTTGGGAACTGCCCTATTGTGCCTCTGAGCATTAGCAACATTAGTGTTGCCAGAACCTCTACAGTCGCGGGCAAAGTTCCCTACCTTGTTACATTTGTGGCATTTCTGAGTACACATGCAATTGTGATGAAAATGGCACTTGGTGCACTTGGGCAAAGATCCACCATACGGCTTCTTTTCACCCGACCCCATATTGTAGACCTTGGCGACATTCTGTCTCTTAAAGGGTTGTTTTTGATGGCCATGGTTGTTTCTGGATAAATCATTAGCCTTCCTTTTGTTGTCAGTCTGCCTTTCCGCATAGGTGCGGAGTTTTTGATCCATCAAGTTGTTGGCCAACTCAATAGTCTCATCCAACGTCTTGGGTTTGGAAGACTTCATATTTCCATAAATGTTATCAGGGAGTCTACTAATGTACTTGTCAACCTTCTTAGTTTCATTAGCTACAAACTTGGTACATATCAAGGTTAGCTCTTGGAAACGTTCAGTGTATGTTGAAACATCGTTCCCTTTGACCTTTAGGTTCCACAACTCGATTTCTAGTTTCTTGATTTCACCCTGCGGATAATACTTGTCTGTCATTTTCTTCTTGAGTACTTCCCAAGTCATTGAATATGCATCAGGACCTAAGGTTCTTATCTAACCATTCCACCAAGTCAAGGCAGCCCCTAATAGAGTGCAGGTGGCAAACTTAACCTGATTTTCACTGATATTGAAAACTAATTCCATCTTTTTAATCTACCGGGTTAAACCAATAACACCTTCATTTCCTTTAAAGTTTAAAGGTTGACATTTCATGAAGTCAGCATGGAAACAAGGGAGTATAGTTTGCACATTCCTTCGGTTATCCTCGTGTAAACTGTGGCTTCCGTCTCCATTGGTGGAGTTTCGTAGAAGAGCTTGATCAATCATAGCTTGAACAAATTCTAGAGTCATGTTGTTTGGGTTGGTGTTGTTAGGTGGGGTATTCGGTCCTCGTCTTGTCACAGGTGCCATGATTCGTCTAAATCATAAGAGACAAAACGTGAGGTCATGACAAGATATACAATAATTTATAGATGAGACAACAACATAAGAGAGGTATATAGTACAACATAACACATCTATTTCATTCATAACTTGGAAAATTTTACATGAAATAGTTTTTGGTACACAAAATACAATACAAAAGATCTAAGGCTATGCTAGCGGGGAGAACCCCTAATACTTAACATGCCTGAACAACTGCCTAGCAAAGTAAAATGACATAAACTACTAGATGTGACTATCCGCATCTCTAGAAGCATCCTGGTGATCTGGAACTCTAACATCTGGTCCTGGTTGTCTAGCTCTCCTCTGCTGCTCTCGCAGTGCTAACAACTCGGCCTGCATGTCACCCATCTCTCGCCTCATGTCTCTCATCACACGGAGAGTCTCTACTATCTGTGCCTGACGCCTACGGTCAGTCTCTCGAAGCTCTGCCATCTCAGCCTGCTGCATCTGGGAGCGAGTCTCATGTACCTGGTGTTGTGTCTGAATAAGAGTACCCTGCAACTGTAGCTGTGTCTGATGTGCATGGAGCTGGGACTCGTGTGCATATACCTGCTCACGGTGGGTCTGAAGCTCATAATGGACCGCCTGACTCAATCCTATCGCATGAGCCCAAGCCTCTCGGGAAGCATAGGCCTCCTCCTCCACAATGAGTACCGTCTCCTGGAGAGTCATCCTATCCCCCATAAGTAAGTCGACCCGCTGCGAGTCCATAGTGACTCGCTGTGATATGCGAGTCCTACTATCCTGAGCATCCTCTAGTAGAGCATATAAGTCCTGTGTATCATGCTCATGGAGAAATAGCACAGGAAAACGGCCAAAACCAGACAAACACGGACACGAGAACAAAAAAGAGTGCACAAGAGCCGAGGATTTGATTGCTGAAGTTTCTAGCAAATGGGTCATACATTAAGTCAACTCTTGGTCAACATTTTAAACACAAAATGACTCAAACCTATATTACCAAAACAGTCCTCCTTAAGTATAACCTTTTTCATAATAAAAACCCCTTAAAGCCCTTACGCACGTTAGCTCTTTGTATATAAAAAGTATGATCGGTCGTTATTCTTATATTAACCTAATAAACTAAACACGGTCCAATATACATGTTAAATAAATCAAGCGGGTCAACGAACAAAACCCGGTCTAACCCCCATCTAACAGTTAAAAAAGGCGCGTAAATGAATTTACTATTCATCATCGTCTTCGCGTTTAACCCAAGTCAAAACAAGGGGTTAATTCAAATTAACAGTGTGGCTTAATGATTCAAGCACCAAGGGTCAAGCTGGCAAAAGGAAACGTCACTTGAGGCTCTCATTGGTCAAAAACAAGACAAGGAGGACACACGGATATATGAAAGAAATACACAAGGATAAGGTTTTTACACTAAATCCTAGCCAAAAGAAGCACAAAAGGTCTGACACATGGAATGCCACGTTGGCAATCCGTGTGCTCATCATTTAATCCAACGGTGATGAATGGGAATCCAATGATTGGAAATTAATGAAGGGTCGTGATCAAATGGATGAGGAGCGGGCTAGACTCCTAGAAGCTTCACTCCAAGGCTATAAATAGAGAGCAAGCCTCACACACACAGATATCTTCTTTTTCCAGCTTTTAATAGTAGCTTAATTTAGTTTTAGCTAATGTAATTTTAAAATTCAGTTTTTCAGCTTATTGTAATCTTCATTTCCAAAGTATTGTAATCAGTTTTGAGTTAATGAAATTTTAGTTTTAATGTGCAAAATCTATTGTTACTTATTAATCTCATTAAATTCCAAAAGCTTTTATTAACTGTTTCATAAAGCTCTGTTTAAATTTAAGCTACTAAAAGTTCATCAATAAGTTCATTAAAAGCCTTATCATCCCTTGGAATTGGATGGCTGCTGGATGATAAGACTTAGTAATAGTCCTTGAAGGTTAAGGGTTAGGATAGAATAAGACTTGATTTGGCTAACAGCCATAAGCTATAAGTTGTCTGCATAAGCTCTATTTGAGCATATAATCCCTGTTCAGCTAGGATTCCAGGTTCCATTTCTTTTTATTTTTCTATCTTCAATAATATAGCTTAATTCTGTCTTTGCTTATTGCTTATTTAATTTGCTTATTTAGTGGCTTATCTATTGTTCCAATGTTGCTTATTATTGGTTTTATTTCGCTTTTTATTATGGGTTGTTAAGTTTTAGTCATAAAACTCTTATTCAAAAAGTTTAAAATGATAGTTGAGGAAATAAGGGGGTGTTTGGCACAGCAGTACTAACTGAGAGTTAGTACTGCTTATGGCCATTTGGTCTTTTGCGGAGAACTTAAACTTCATAACTAAGTTTGTTTAAACTGGATTTGTAAGCTAGGTTAGGGATTATGCAAGTTTTCATAGGATTGTTTCATATCTGCTAGTTAAGTCTCATATAGGTAATCAGTTTTAGCTTAAGTGGTTCTTAGTTGTTCTAATTGCATAAAAAGTTTTAAAAAGTTGTGTTTTCAAGTAGTTTTATCACAGTTATTTTAAGTGTGCATTCAGGTTTTAAGTTTTGATTGGTGCTATGTGCAAGTTGCTATCTGCGTTGTTAAAAAATACAAAAAGTCTTTTTCAAGTCTAATTTTCAGATAGTAAAAGTAATTCTTAGATTTTGATTTTTAGTATGCTTATAGATCTAGGGTCAGTGTCAATCTGATTCAACTTACTTTTTAAAAAGTAGCTTATTTAGTTATCTGTTTTTAGCCTTTAAATTCAGCATTTTTCATTTTCAAAACTTAAAGTAATTCAGTATGTTCTGAATAAGTGGTCTGTTTTCAAAGTGCTTTTTCAATAAGCAAAAAGTTTTCAAAGTTCTTTTCAAAAGAAGATTTGTGTAGCTTGTAGGATAAGCTTTAAGTAGGTACAAGTCATTTTGCTTAAAAACCTAATTTGCTAGCTTAAATTTAAGCTCAAAGTTGCCTCAAGAGGCTGTTTGGTTTAAGGTTTTCATTAAGAGCTTATTTTGATTTTCAGATTATGGCTTATCAATTTGTGCTTATTTTTGTTCTTATTTTCTTATTAGACATAGCTTATTGTTTGTCTCAGCTTTATTTAAGTTTTCATTTGCTTCTTAGTGCTTAAATTGCCCAAACAGTTAGTTTTTTTTAGTGGTATAGTTTTTAGGATATCTGTCTTTAACTACTTATTTGTGGGCTTATTTTAGGTTTATAAAAAAGGTTATTTTACAAAAGTTGCTTATTTTTAAGAGTTTTAAAAAGTTATAAAAAAATGAAAAAAATTAAAACTTTACGCATCAAGTTTTTGGCGCCGCTGCCGGGGATTTGTGATTAAGATTCCTTCGTTTGAAGTTTGTTGATCGTGATTTGGAGAACCTTTCGTCTTCGAAAGTTACGCTTTTAAGAAAATCAAAAATAAATAAAAAATAAAAAATATAAAAAGTAAAAAATATATTTTTCTTTTCTTTTTAGTATAAGTAAAAGATTAATAAGAAAAATACAAAAATATTTGCTCTTCCGGATTTTTCGATTTTTCTCGTTAATTTGTGAATATAAAATTTTACAAAGTTGGTAAAAGAACACCAACAAATAATACCTTCAATTGAGGTATTATCCATTAATAAGTTCCCGAACCAAAGATTCAAATTTTTTTACCGTTTGTGTCACTTACGAAAAAGGCGCACCTCTTTTGTAAAATTTATTTTACTTAAGAGAGTTACCCTAAGTTTGTTGATTATTCGGTAAACAAAAATATTTCCTTTTCTTATTTCTTTTCTCATTTTAATTTTGTTTAGTGCATGCGCACTAGAAATTCCTATTTTCCAAATAATTCAAACGTCACCATTCCGAGACGTCGAAATAAAGGACGTGCTCCAAACATAGTCGAACTGAAGCTTCGTACTTTGTCGCACCAATGGCAGAACGTACAATGGGAAGATGCTAATACGAGCACCACGGCAAGGGTTCGGAGAAGCTATTGTATTAAGGAATTTAATAGGGATCATTTTGAGATTAAAACGAATTTGCTTCAATTGGTTCAAGCGAACCCGTTTTACGGTCGTGAGAGTGAAAATCCTCATGCTCATATTAATAGTTTCAAAAGGATTACCTCGACTTTACGATTTAGGAATGTGCCTAATGATGTGATTAAGCTTATGATGTTTCCATATTCGCTCGAGGGAGCCGCTAAAACTTGGTACGAGAAAGAACCTCCGAATTCGATCTTGACTTGGGAGGATCTCGTGACCAAATTTGTGAATCAATTTTTCCCTCCTTCGAAAACCACTCACTTAAAAAATGAAATTTCTCGATTTACACAAAAATTTGAGGAGACTTTTAGTGAAGCGTGGGAACGATTTAAGGAGTTGCTTAGAGCTTGTCCCCATCACGGATTTACAGAGTTAACTCAAGTTGATACCTTTTATAACGGTTTAAACGAGAATGAACAAGACTCCTTAAATGCCGCGGCGGGTGGAAATCTTTTGAGTAAGACGACTAGAGAGGCTTTAAACATAATTGAGAACAAATCAAAAGTTCGTTATTCACGAAATAGATCAAATGTTTCTAGGATGAATGCTACTTCTAGTAAAACGGATGAAAGAATTGATAAGCTTGCGGATCAACTTTCGACCTTAGTCGAGATTGTTTCTAAGAAAGTTGTCACTCCCGCTCCGGTTAAAGCGGTTGAGGAAACTTGCGTTACTTGTGGTGGTGCTCATTCTTGGTATAATTGTCCGCTACGTATAATAATAGCTGTGTTTGTGCAATACCGGGTACTTTCATCAAGTTAACCCTCCGAACCGTGTTAGTAATCAAATGGCACCACCAGGTTTTGCTCCGGTGCAAAACAATGGTCAAAATAGGTTTAATCAGAATCGAAATCAAAGTTCAAGAATAATTTTAACACTCCCCTACGGGGGAAATAATTTTCATGGAAATCAAGGTTTTTAAGCTTAAAATAATCATGCTCCAAATATTCAAAACCAACCTTTTCAAGTGCCTAATAATCAAGTTCAACAAGAGATTTCAAATGATTTTTCGAGTTACAAGAGGAATAACGATCAAATGTTGAGGAACATGCAAAACTCAAATTCAAACTGTGAAAGGATTACCTTAAGAATGAAATTCAAAAACACGATAAAATATCAGCAAGCCTTTCATGATGAATCAAACATCTACTTTCAAAATACATGCAAACTGATTTGGGATTTGTTCAAAACATGCTTAACTTTGGTACTCTTCCGAGTAATACCATTCCAAACCCGAAGGGTGAGATGAAAGCGATCAATACTCGAAGTGGTGTTGCTACATTGGGACCTTTATTCCTATATCCTTCTCTAAAAAAAAAATATAATCAAAAGGGTTTTAGTAGAACGAGAAACCGAGGAGACAATGGATAAAGAGAAAACAAATTTCCAAGGAAGTACCACTCAAATCCCACCTCCGGTTATCCCCATTTCTATTCTGGAACCCGATGTTCCAAAAACTTTGTCTAAAACCACTCCCATTCCGGAATCCGATGTTCCCAAGAATTTACCTAAACCAAGATTTGCTCCTACGATTAAGAGTTTGCTCATGAATAAGGAAAAGTTGCTTGAGTTAGCTAAGATACCTTTGAACGAGAATTGCTCGGCGATGCTCCTCAAAAAGCTTCCCAAAAAGCTTGGTATGTTCCACGACCAAGTTTATTACTCCATGTAATTTCCCAGAGAATGGATGTATGTCACGCCTTGGACGATCTTGGAGCACGAGCATAAAATCTTTTGCCCTTCTATTTGAGAATAATGCTTTCTTACCTGATCTTACACCAACTCGGATGACTTTAGAGTTAGCAGACCGATCAATTACTTATCCTAAAGGACTCGCCGAAGACGTTTTTGTCAAAGTTGGGAAATTTCATTTTCCTACCGACTTTGTTGTTGTCGATTTCGAAGCCGATCCTCGAGTACCTCTCATACTTAGGAGATCCTTTTTGAGGACCGGTCGTGCTTTAATTGATGTTTATGGAGAAGAAATAACCCTTCGGGTTGATAACGAAGCCGTCACTTTTAATCTAGATCAAACCACGAGATATTCCTCTACAAATGATAAGTCGGTAAACCGAATTGACATCATTGATGCAGTTTGTGAGGAGTATGCTCCGGAATTGCTAGGATTTTCTAATTCTTCGGGTGGCAATCCCACCCCAACGTCTGAGCCGTTTACTTCCGAATTCATTTTGGAAGAAATCAAAGCTTATCTTAAGGATGATTCGATTTCACCGGAAATTGATCATGCCGATTGCGATCCGGAGGAAGATATTTGTTTGATCGAAAAATTGTTAAATAATGACCCGTTTCAACTTCCTCCGATGGACCTTAAACAAAGTGAAGTTACCAAGGCAAAATCTTCAATTGAAGAGCCTCCGGAATTAGAATTAAAAGATTTACCGTCTTCACTTTGGGAATATGCTTTCTTGGGGGCGGTAAGAAAATGACATGTTACAGTAATTATTGCATATAGGTTTAAAAATTGATGATAAATTTATCTTATTAAAGGTGCTCAAATCTCATAAACGGGCCATTGCTTGGAAAATCACCGACATCAAGGGTATTGACCCTGTTTTTTTACACATCAAAATCTTTGTTGGAGGAGATTACAAACCATACGGTTCAAGTCAAAGAGGGTTAACCAAAAATTCATGAGGTAATCAAAAAGGAGGTCCTAAAACTTCTTGATGCCGGTATGATTTACCCGATCTCTGACAGCCCATGGGTTAGTCCAGTGCATTGTGTTCCAAAGAAAGGTAGAATAACCGTTGTTGCTAATGAAGAAAATGAATTAATTCCGACACGTTTAGTTTCCAGGTGGAGAGTTTGTATCGACTATAGGAAGTTACATGAAGCACTCGAAAGATCATTTTCCATTGCGTTTTATGGATCAATTGTTAGAACGATTAGCTAGAAATGGAGTTTTATTGTTTTTTTAGATCGGATTTTCAGGGTATTCCAAATACAATAGATCCCCTAGGACCAGGAGAAAACTACAATATTTTCCACATGCCGTATGGAACGTTTCGCGTACCGTCGCTTGCTATTTGGCTTTGTGTAATGCTCCGATCTTTTAACGGTGTATGATGGCCATATTCCTGATATGATCGAAAAGACTATGGAAGTGTTTATGGATGATTTCTTAGTTTTTAGGGATAGTTTTGATTTGTGCCTCTCCAATTTAGAAAATATGCTAAATCGGTGTGAGACACGAATTTTAGGTTCTTAATTGGGGAGAAGTGCCACTTTATGTGTAGAGAAGGAATTGTGTTAGGTCATAAAATTTCAAAGTCAGGAATTGAGGTCAAATCGTGCTAAATCCATGTTATCGCTAAGCTCCCTCACCCGGACTACCGTAAAAGGTGTTAGAGTTCTTGGTCATGCAGGATTTTACCACGTTTTATCCAGATTTTTACAAATTGCTAGGATACCAATGACATCACCATTTGAGAAAGAAACACCGTTTGTGTTTTCTAAGGATTGTATTGATGCTTTTCAGACCCTGAAAAAGAAGCTTACCGAAGCTCCAATCTTAGTTGTCCCGGATTGGAACCTTCCTTTCGAACTCATGTGTGATGCAAGTGATTTTGCGATTGGTGCGGTTTTAGGACAACGAAAGATGAGACTTTCTGTCTATATTATTTATGCTAGTAAAACAATGACAAAAGCTCAAATTTATTACACTACCACAGAAAAGGAAATGCTTGCCGTTGTGTATGCTTTTGAAAAGTTTTGACCATATCTTGTCTTATCCAAAATCATAGTGTATACGGATCACTCGGCTTTAAAGTACCTTATGAATAAACAAGACGCTAAGCCGAGGTTGCTCCAGTGGGTTCTTCTCCTACAAGAATTTGATATCACCATCCGTGATAAAAAAGGAAGTGAGAACCTTGCGGCAGATCATTTATCTAGACTTGAGAATCCTCATAAGGATGTGTTAGAAAACAAGGACATAAATGAACATTTTCCTTTAGAGACTCTTGGAGTTATTTCTAGTGAAAGTACCCCATGGTTTACGGACTATGCAAATTACCATGCGGGGAATTTTATCATCAAAGGAATGACAACTCAACAAAAGAAGAAGTTTTTCAAGGACGTTAAACATTATTTCTGGGATGATCCCTATCTTTTTCGTATATGTGCGGATCAAATCATTCGACGGTGTGTGCATGGGCAAGAAGCTCTTGAAATCCTCAAAGCTTGTCATGAAGGACCCACCGGGGGCCATCATAGTGCCAATCTCACCGCTCGAAAAGTATTTGATGCCGGATTCTTTTGGCCTACCATATATCGAGATGCCCATACGATGATCAAATCTTGTGATACATGTCAGAGACAAGGCAAAATTTCACAACAAGATGAAATGCCTCAAAACGCTATCCAAGTTTGTGAAATCTTCGATGTATGGGGTATTGATTTCATGGGACCATTTCCTTATTCACGTGGGAATAAATACATCCTCGTAGCCGTTGATTATCTTTCAAAATGGGTTAAAGCAAAGGCGCTCCCCACAAATGATGCTAGAGTTGTAGTTAAGTTTTTAAAATCTCTTTTTGCCCGATTCAGAACACCTAGAGCTATTATAAGCGATCGTGGGACCCATTTTTGTAATGATCAGTTTGCTAAAGTAATGTCTAAGTATGGGGTCACTCATCGTTTAGCTACCGCTTACCACCCTCAAACGAGTGGTCAAGTGGAGGTATCCAATCGTGGTTTGAAACGTATTCTAGAAAGGACGGTTGGAGAAAACCGTGCCTCATGGTCCGACAAGCTAGACGACGCTTTGTGGGCATTTCGTACTGCTTTTAAGACACCAATTGGTTGTACGCCTTACAAGTTAGTGTACGGAAAGTCTTGCCATTTACCTATAGAGTTAGAGCATAAAGCATATTGGGCTTTGAAACATGCTAACTTCGATCTTAAAACCGCGGGTGATCACCGTAAGCTTCAACTTAATGAACTTAATGAGCTTCGTGATCAAGCTTACGAGAATTCTTTGATTTATAAAGAGAGGACGAAGAAGCTTCACGACTCAAAGATCAAAAACCGCATTTTCAATGTTGGTGATCGAGTTTTACTCTTCAACTCTCGTCTAAAGATATTCTTGGGAAAGCTTAAAACTCGTTGGTCAGGACCTTTCACCATCACCAAAGTTTTTCCATACGGAACCATTGAGTTATCTCAACCCGATGGTCCAAACTTTAAGGTGAATGGTCATCGTGTGAAGCATTACTTCGGAGGGGACTTACCACCCAAGGTAGTCCAGGATCTCCACACTTTCTCCAAGGACGAATAAATTCGGGGATCGAGTCAAGCTATGTGACTCGGTTACCAAAAACAAAGCGCTTTGTGGGAGGCACCCCATGCTTATCCTTCTATCTTCTTTCTTATTTCTATTGTGATGTGAGGAGGCTTGTACTCTTCCGATTCTTGTTGTTTGTATTGTGATTGTTGCAGGATTGACCTTATAATTTTCTGAAGATTCTCTGTTTTCGGTGTTTTGTCACGGTTCACTAGAGCTTCCTAGCCTTTGCTTGCCATTAGTTTGGGTAAATCTGATATCCTAAAGATTATTATCAACTAACATTTATCTTTTTTTTACACACTTGATAAACGGCTTGAGATTTGTGTGATACTTTCTTCAGGCTTGAGTTATGCATTCGACCTTTTTGAGTTCTAGTATGGGGTTTTTAAGTCTTAGGCTAGGAAACATTGAGGACAATGTTTAATTTTAGTATGGGGTAGTATATCTTCGATATAATCTTACCTACTTTTGCCCGTTGTTCTCACGTACCCCGTTTTCCACAAATTTCAAAAATATGAAAAATTTAAAAATTTTTCAAAAAATAAAATAAGTGTTTTGTAACAAATTTTTGAACTTTCCTGCCGGGTAGAATAAGAGTAGATTTTGACTCCATTCAGCGTGTTAAGCTCTAGCTGTTCCTTAACTTTTAGGCTAGCAGTTGTAGAAATTCGCGTAGAACGAAAATTTAATAGAGTTAAGTATGAGTGAGATACTAAACAAGGATTAGTTGGAAATCTTAAGAGCTCATGTATGTAATTTGTGACTTTTTCTCCTATAAGCTCTTAACCGGATTAATATACGTGCTGTTTTTAAAGATTAAACTTAAATCAAACATATTTTTATGTAATAATAGCAAAAATTTTGTCTTAGTTCAAAAAAAAACCTTATACTGAATTTTCCAATAATAAGAAGTTCGTCCTATATAAAGTAAAAAATAATAATAAATAAATAAATAATTATAATTAGTTAAACTGTGGGCTGATAAAATGTTTACTAACTTCTTGCGGCTCACAAACCGATGTGGTAGTAAGAATTAAAAATCCGAGACTGATAAAAGTTTGTTGCATCTTGCCGGCTCACAACTGATGTGGCAACCTTCTAAAAGGTTGAAGGTTATAATTGCATAAATATTTAAGTTTGAATTAATAAATAGATTTCTTTTTGTTAAATTCAAATATGCTTTTGAACTTTGACTATTCTATTTTATAGCTATGTATATTCGGAAAACCTGAGAGTTTTTGAAATCTAAGGTCCGTGAGTCCCGATACTAGTCTTTGTGGGGTGTCAAAAGCCTGGTCCCACCATTAGGGGGCACAGGGTTGGGATGTGAAAAGCGAAGTACGCTACATGGGATGATCTCGCCTTCAAACTCATTATTCTCGGGTGGAACGTGAAGCATAGTATTTTGCAAAACGTTGATGCATGGTTGAAATTCAAAATAGCACATTCACCTAAGATATAATAATTGTCGGGAGTGAAAAGTTCACAAGTTGCAAATATGAGTAGTGTTAGCATCTTAACTGATAGTTAGCTATGATTTCGTTTTAAGCTTGGTTTGGATAAGTGAAAAGTCAGGGACGATGAATTTATCCTTTTTGGGGCATTCTCGGATCGAAATGCATCTTGTTCCATGATCCCTAACAGTTATGGAAATAACGAAAGTCGAAATATTCTAAGTTCATTCAAAAAAAAAAGAAAAAAAAAAGAAAAGGTTTTGAAAAATGGGAAAATGGGGTGTTTTATAACTTGTGATTTCTTAACTCTCTCCACGAAAGTCTTTGCTACTTTTCAAAGATTTAGTTTGGGAAAGTTTTGAGGTATTTGATTTTAGAGCATATAATATTGCGTGAGGACACACAATCGCTTAGTTTGGGGAATTTTGATATGTGAGAAAACACATATCATTTGTATACCAAAAATAGCCCTTAAAAGATGAAATTGTGCATAAAATGCTTGTATATTGCTTGTTTTGTCTTTGTGATTGTGTAGGTACGGATATTACAAATAACACAAGAAAACGGCCAAAATCGGACAAACACGAACACGAGAACGGAAAAGAGTGCACAAGAGCCGGGGATTTGATTGCTGGAGTTTCTAGCAAATGGTCAACATAAAGTCAACTCTTGGTCAACATTGGTCAACCACAAAAAGACAAAACCCCAAAATTACCAAAACAGTCCCTTAAGTAAAACCATTTTACATAAAAAAACCCAAAAGCCCTAACTCCGTTATCTCTTTAAATATAAAAAGATAACGGTCGTTATTCTTTATATTAACCCAAAAACAAACATGGCCCAATATCATTTTAAATAAATCTAGCCCAGGTCAACGACCCAAAACCTCGAGTTAAACCCCCCATCTAACAGTTAAAAAAGGAGCGTAAATGAATTTACTATTCATTATCGTCTTCACGTTTAACCCAAGTCAAAACAAGGGGTTAATTCAAATTAACAGCATGGCTTAATGATTCAAGCACCAAGGGTCAAGCTGGCAAAAGGAAACGTCACTTGAGGCTCTTATTGGTCAAAAACAAGACAAGGAGGATACGCGGATATATGAAAGAAACACACAAGGACAAGGTTTTTTACACTAAATCCTAGCCAAAAGAAGCACAAAAGGTCTGACACACGGAATGCCACATTGGCAATCCGTGTGCTCATCATTTAATCCAACGGTGGTGAATGGGAATCCAATGATTGGAAATTAATGAAGGGTCGTGATCAAATGGATGAGGAGCGGGCTAGTCTCCTAGAAGCTTCACGCCAAGGCTATAAATAGAGAGCAAGCCTCACACACACAAAATCTTATTTTTACAGCTTTTAATAGTAGCTTAATTTAGTTTTAGCTAATGTAATTTTAAAATTCAGTTTTTCAGCTTATTGTAATCTTCATTTCCAAAGTATTGTAATCAGTTTTGAGTTAATGAAATTTTTAGTTTTAATGTGCAAAATCTATTGTTACCTATAAGCTTTTATATATCTTAAATGATTTTGTTCAACTGTTTAACAAGCTTCTCACAAGCTCATTTTAAGCTCTCTAAGTCTCTAAGCTTAGATTGAGCTCAAGTTATTCATTAATCTACTTAAACAATCAAAATCATTTAATACCTATGCTTAAAATGGATTTGGTTGCTTTGGATGATGAACTAGCAATGGAAGAGTTCATAGGACTTTACTAGCTTATCCTTGTGATAAGCTAGAGCTTGTTGACAGCTCTTTGAGCAAATCAAGCCTTTGTTTAGCTAAGGTTTTTGTAAGTCTTCTTTAAATTTCAAGTCTCTTAGCTTAATAATTGCATTTGCTTATTTTCAGCTTATTTCTTGCTTATTAGTGCTTAAATCTGTGTTATTATGCTTATTATGAATGTTTGAATATCTGTTTATGAGTTCTATAGCTTAGATCTTATTTACTCTATTTTGTCTTTTAAATCTATCAAAAACCAAAAAAATAGCATTAGCTTAAACATTGTTGTTTGATCTGATTTTTATGTTTGAGAATGATAAGTAGTTGTGTTATAAGCTGTTAGACATCTAGTATTCAAGTTTTGTTCATTAAATTCAAATTTCATAAGCTCAAATGAATTTTCATAAAAATAAGGGGGGAGTTTGGTTACTAGAGTACTAACCACAAGTTAGTACTGCTGGAGACAATTTGGTCTTAAGTTTTTGATTTTAATCTTTCAACTAAGTCTGTTTTAGCTAGATTCATAAGCTATGATAGGATAATTAGTTTTTCATAAATTAGATTAATATAAGTCCACAATTGTTAAGGTCTCTTTTGAATTTTAAGCTTGAATCATTTCTAGTAATTGAAATGACCTTATTTGTTCTTAGTTTGATGATTTATAAGTATTAGAATCTGTTCCTTTGGTCTGCATTTTGTCTAGTTTAATTTGAGTCGCAATTGTGCAAACTGCACCAATTAAGAAAAACAGAAAAAGGTCTTTTTCATCATCAATTTTCAATAAGTAAAAGTTGTTCTTAGATTTTGATTTTCAGCATACAAGTAGATTAGGGTTCATGTTTAATCTGTTTCAATTTGCTTTTTGAAGTTAAGCTCATTTGATGATCTGTTTTTAGCTTTTAAAATAGCTTTTTGTCTTTTCAAATTTAAAAACCAAATTCAGATAAAACTAAGTGTTCTTAGTGTATAAGCTGTTTTCAACAAGCCTTTTCATTAAGCTCCTGAATTTCAAAATGGTTTTAAAAAGTTGTTTTAAGTAGTATTTTAGGTGTACTTTTTAGGGTAATAAGCCAAAAGTCCATTAGGATCCTTTAGCTTATTTAAAAAAATACGCCTCAAAGGTGCCTTTTAAGGGGTTGTTTGGTTTTTCAGTTTTTTATACCAATAGTGCTTTTCTTTATTTTAGCTTATTGCTTATTGTATGGCTTATTAAGGATTAGCTTAGGCTTATAGTTTAATAATAATCCTATTTTTAGCTTATTTGGTTTTGCCATAAGCTTATGTGAGCTTATTTGTTTTCTAGTATAGATTTTAAGTGTTTTTAGATTTTTTTAGCGTTACTGTCTTTCTTGGCTTATCTTTTGTGCTTATTTGGTGTTCTTATTTGCTTATTAAACATAGCTTATTGTCTGTCTTAGCTTATTTTAATAGTTTATTTGCTTATTAGTGCTTAAATTGCCCAAAACAGTTAGCTTTTTATTAGTTTAGTATAGTTTAAGCAATTCTGTCTTATTTAGCTTATTTCTTAGCTTATTTGTGGTTTATAAAAATAGTTGTTTTACAAAAGTTGCTTATTTTTAAGAGTTTTAAAAAAGTTATAAAAAAATGGAAAAAATTAAATCTCTCGGGAGGGAAATGGGAATCCCCGGTGTGTAAGGCTCGTACCGGGACTCTACCCCCTCATCCAAGTGTTTTAACACCCACACACACAACCATCACACTACAATAGCTCATCCGTTAGGACTTTACAAAATCTATTATTTGTATACATTTTAGCTCCTTAAGTACAATAGGTTGTTTTAGCTTATTTCACAACTTATTTGATAAGCTGTATTTCCCAACTTATTTTTCTTGGATTCCTCGTTGTTCAAGCTATTTTTCGTGATTTTTTTAGAATTTTCATAAAACGTTTAATATTTTTTTTTTTATATTTAATTTTCTTTAAAATCGTTTTTAATTCATAAAAAATAGAAAAATAATCAAAAAAAATATAATTCTTTTTTAGAAAATTTTCTTCTCATCATATAGGTTCTAGGAATTAGTTTGCTTCCGTTTAGAGTTAAAATTGCAAATTTCAATTTTTTAAAGAACGGGAAGAATTCGTTCTCTGTTCACGTTTTTTCTGTTTTTAAGCTCAATTCAAACTCCGTTTTGTTTTCTAGTTTTCCTTTAACTTACTTTTTAGTCAATTAGGAGTCCATCTAAAGACGAAAAAATTCATTTTAGGTTTAATTTTGGAAATTTAGGATTTTTAATCACCATTTAGGGTTCCCGTTTTGCGTTTTTAGTTAAAGTTTAATTTCCCGTTATTAAAGTTAGTTTTAATTGTCCTTTAATTTGCTCACTTTTAGGATTTTAGAAAACAAATCATCTTCGAACCAATTCAAATCATTGTCCAAATAACAAACGTGGTCTCAATTTCATAAATCTTCGAGGAATACGACCCGGTAATCACTTACCGGTAAATATACGTATTATTATATATAATTGTGAGAATTTTCCTTATTACTTTTGTCCTCAAGGGTAGTTTGGTAATTTTCTATACTTATATTATTATACGTGTATAAAACTAAATGCATCATGCTTCTTCTTGCTGTTTAACAAAAGCTATTACACCTCGACGGGAGTGATATTGCTGACTTTATTGTGGCCCTTCGTATGTTTACAAGAAGCCTAATCCTCAAGAGACGTGTCGAAGATTTACAGCTTGGTGTAGAGAGTTACTAAAAGAAACTTAACATCGCCAAACCTCAGAAGACCTTTCCAGAAAGTGAATTCAAATAACCCTACACTCCATCATATGATCCACCGGGAATTGTCTATGAAGACCTGAACAAACAGAAAAGAGTATTTCGAGCTGATGAGCTGTACAAGTTCTCGGATGGCACACTCATGTCTGTTCGCGATGAGATTCATCACAGAGTACTCGACTTTCGTCTGGATTACAACACGGAGATGCCAACGAGAAAGTGGACGGTTGTTGACCGAAAGAGGTCGGGTCTTATGATTGAGTTGATCGATAAGCAGCTGCAAGAAAGGGAAATCATCAGAAATCTAGAGCGATTGGTTGGTGCACGGGAACTCGAGATGGACTACAAACTGATGATGCGTACCTTTTAATTGTCAGGTCCAATCTCAAAATCTTATCTTGTGAATACTGTAAATATGTAGTATAGACTTATAATAATAGGTAATATAAATAGTGTTGAGTTTGAATTTTATAGAATTTTTCAATAAATTCAAAAAATTTCAAATTAACGTACTCAGCACTATATATATAATACCCTCATAAATTGAGGGGAGCATTTAAAAAATGTTCCTAACACGGCTTGTTAATAATTGGATATTTTTTTCCCTGAAACCATTAATATTTTAATCAATTGATATCCAAAATATCAAGAGATTTGACATTTTTGATAAGGGAAGAAAATGTGATTAAAATTTATGGCTAAAGATGCGATCTTAAGGACTCAAGTGCGAGCTTCGCCCTTCATGTGCTAAACATTTTCGTATATCGATGCGCGTGTTGAGGGGGAGCAATTTCTGAAAAGTAAAAACCATCGAGGTACTAAATGTTTTGATTTATATCACAAAGTACCTTGATTGATGTTTTTAAATGGTTTTAAGGCTGAGAATAATACCAAAAGACCAACCATGATTGTAACTACTTGTAGTTATAAGGTGGTTAGGATTAGGTATTCGTTCCCATGATCTAGCCAGAACCGGAGGGATCTACCCAGGGACAATCCACTAGTTAGTGTAGAAGTCCTTAGGTATGATATAAAAAAGGAGTAAAAGTGAGAATAAAGGAATAGTGCCGACTGAGATGGAGCTAGTACTGGAACAAACCCAACAAGGTACTAGTCATGAAGTCTCGGTAAGCACTGAAGGGGTTAAAGAATGAAAAAGAATTGTAAGGATAAAGGGTGAAAGGAAAGAAGCCCTCCATACACTTAGGCAGAAACCGGGTCAATACATAAACTGTCAGAAACACTAAGTTGTTATCTGGTATTGAAGACAGTCGTCATGGACCCAGTGACGCAATGCACAACCCTTCCCAGCCACTTAAGGTCTCTCAAAAAACTCTTGTTTCATTTCTTACAGAGATTAAAAACATTTCTATCGACTTTCTCATTCCGAGCTAGTTAGTATTGAAAAGGTGGCAGTCTGCTCCATTCTTTGATTACTAAAATCAAATTTGCACTATTGAGTTTAGAGCCATAACAGAGATCATCTATAAATCTCATTAGGAAACTTATCTAAAATATGCTTGCTAATTCACACAATGTGAAAACAAGAAATATATCAAGAGTCCTACACATTATCCTTGTGATTTTGCTAGAACATCAGAGTGATACCTAAAAAGTACTTATAATGACGATAGAAATCCTTCCAGAGCCAACATCAAACAAGCTCTGCGGTAGGTTACTTGTGAGATCCTACACGGATCGAGCTTGTGATACTGGATATCGATTCAGTCCAGCTTATGAATTGACGGATGAATTTTGAAAAAGATAAAACTGTTGGTGTGTTATAAAAACCGTTTTCATCTTAACACACCGACTGATTTTCCTAAATCAATTTTCAATCGTATGTCCATGGGAAGCCTCACAAGGGTATCTGGACAAAGCTGAACATGAATTGATGACTTAATCGGGAAGATAGTAACTTACCGGTTCACTCTTACCATGTTGTCTGCTTTGAGACGCTCCGGTAATGAGAACGGCTAGTGTAGCTGCGAAACCCTGTCAAGGAGATTCTTCAGAATTCTTCCTGATTACAGGCAGTATTTATACTGATTAACGGGGAACCATGGTTATTACAACCGTATTCGATGAAGTGACAAAGCCACTTTCATCCATATATGTTGTTTATCACTAACCCACTCATGCAGATTTCCTAACGGTGGCAGCAGTTACCCGATGACAAGTCAAAGTCAAAACCACATGTTCATACTCGACCGACATATGTAAAGACATCATGAAAGTTCAAGTACATGTTTCAAGACTTTCGCTACTCTAATACCGTATTTCTTTCTTGAAGTGACGAAGTATTTAAGTGATATCGCACATCTTCCATAAAGTGACGAAGTGTTAAAGTTAAAGAATTTCAAGAAAGATGGTTACACACGCTTTCAACATCAAGAATAGTATGAGCATGTCGGTCCAGAAGTCACAAGATCACAAGAAGGCAAAGATTACAAGATGGCGAAAAGAGATTATGCTTGGTTGATGATCTCAAGAAGCTCAAAGATCACATACAAGTCAAGATAAAGATACAAGCTAAAGCCTAAAAGTCTAAAGATTACTACATCAAGATTCACAAGATAAAGATTATGAAAACAAGACTACGAGCAAATAATGAAAAAATTCATAGAATGTAGAGCTTAAGTTTTTATAAATTGGAGTGACCTCCCTTAAGGGGATATTGTTAGAAATCAAGAAAAGACTCGGTCACTTCCAAAAGTGTAATAGTATAGCTCGTAGCGTAATATTTGGAAACTTACCAAGCTAACTAGGTGAACATAAGTTATCCTTATGTGATCGGCCATGCATTTGGTATAAATACCCCTCTCCACACCTTGGAGAGGGTTGGTTGTTCATTTGGTTATTTACATAATACATTTTCCTTTCCTTTCTCTCTCTAAGTGCTACAACCCACTTTCTCTCTCTAAACTTTCTATAACACTAGTGGTGTCTTCTACTATGACAAAATAAGACCAGATTCCTTCACAAACGGTTTCCCTAATACCATTCCTCCAAGATAATGATCTATGACACTAGTGGTATCTTTTACTATGACAAAATCACATTCATAAGTGAAATTACCTACAAAGACCTTTAATCCTTTAACTCTCCCTACGAAATTGCTAATTTTCTCAGGGTTTGACGGTTTCTTCTTGACTTTAATCCTTCACTCATGATCCAGTAGTAATTAAGCTTAGACATTACGTTGATTATGAATCTAAATCAATATAAGATTGTTCCTTGAGGAATTAACCAATCATGCACAAGAATTTTATGTTGTTCAGATTTCTCGTTTTTACCTTAGCACTAACCCTAGGGGGTCGAGGGTTTTTTAAAATCCATTCGTGGTTTCCGAACTCTTCTATGGTGGGGAAGGTGTCAAAGTATTCCGGGTCATCCTCCTCTTCCTTTTCAGTTTCTTCTTTGATTTCTTCTTCTGATTCTTCACTTTCCTCCTCAACTTTTTCTTCATCCATTGTGTCTCCATGCGCCCTATCATCTGGACCCTCTTGTTTTATATCCCGCGACTCATCTTCTCCTACCTTCTCTTTCATCTTGATGATTGCAATATGATCGTTGTCCTTATCCTTATTAGGTTCCGTGATCCTTTCTTCCTTAGGTTCATCTTCTTTACTTAAAATGGTGATTGTGTTGATGAAATGAACGCTTTTAGGGGAAGATGAGTTCCTATTCTGTTCTCTAAGAGATGATTAAGATTGGTATTTTGGGGAGAGTAAATTTGATGGACTTTTAATTCTCTTGTTTGGAGGTGCCCCATTTTCATTGATCGTTAATGTTTCAACTTGAGGTTGGTCTTTTTGAAATTTATTTACTTGTTTAGAACATAATTTGATAGCATTGATCGAATTGTGGATATGTGATGAGCATTGAGGGTCTTTCATTGGGTAAGAACGAGCAGACAAAACTGAAGAGGTGGAGTTAACATTTAGTTTCGGGTTCTAGACCGTGTCACTTGAGAGTGCTCACATCATTCGATCATTGATGGCCTTCAAGAATGTGTCAATTTTGTTGTTGTTGTTTGAAATCGGCTTCAAACTTGGACAATCTAGCGTCTTGAGATGCCATAAAGCTGGACACCAACCCTTCAAGATTTAATTGATTGTTAAAATTTTAAGGATTGTTGAAGGGGCGGTTCGGGAATGAACCGTTGGGTTGAAAACGATTAGGTGGTTTTGAAAAATTGTTTTGAAAATTTTGAGGTTGCCTCCACCTAAGGTTTGGGTGACGGATTATAGGTGTCACCATGATTGTTTTGCTCGGGTTTGAAAGTGTACCACTTGCCTCTCGCTTTGTCTGTACGCGAGGATGCGTATTCAACAAAAGCTTGCTCAGGATTTTCCATGCAATATTGAGTGTCGTGAGGACCACTGTAAATCTCACATGAAGAAGCGATTTTGTTCATTTGAACAGATGATTTAGGAGCAAGATGAGCTTCCATTAAGCGTTGGACTTGATTTTCGAGCGTGATGAGACGACGGTCGGATGTACTCGGGACATCTTAAGGCAAAGCGATCGCCTTGACTGGCTTAGAGAAGTCTCTTGGGTCATTCCAACTTTCGTTGTCATAGAGGGTGAGGTCCTCCAATAGTGCCCAGGATTCTTTGGCGTTTTTGTCACGTAGCTTACCACCGGCCGATTGACCGATGGTTCGCCTTGTAGCGGGATTGACATGGTCATAAAAGATTTGGACTTGGAGCCAAAGGTCGATGCCATAATGAGGGACTTTTAGAGTAAGTCCTTGAAACGAGTCCATGCTTCAGAGAGAGATTCACCCTGATGTTGTTGGAACATAAAGATGTCATTTCGGAGTTTAAAAGTCCTTCCTGGTGGAAAGAATTGAGCAAGGAAACGGGTAGTAAGATACTCCCAAGTAGAGATAGATCCTGCTAGAAGACGTTCAAGCCAATTTTTAGCTTGATCGCAAAGGGAAAATTAAAATAAACGCAGGCGCGTCCTTTCCCAATTTGCAACATCAAGGTTAAATGAGTCCACAAGTTTTAGAAAATCATTAAGATGTTGGTTTGGATCCTCAGACCGAAGTCCGTGGAAAGAGCATCTGTTTTGCACTAACCAGATTGTGTCGGATCGTAGAGGCACCACATTGTTCCCATCGGGGAGCTCAATGGTGTTTCGATAGCCCTCATGGCTAGGTCTTGAGTAGTCTCCAAGAGTACAGATAGGATTTTCGTTTTCCATGGAGGTCAGCGAAAAAGATTTACGAAACAAATAACACAAAGAAAAGATAGACTAAAAGAAAGCTAATAGACAGAAAATTAAGATCTCACTTAATAGGGATCAAGCGAGTAGACCTAAGATAAATAAAGTTCAAAACCTATACTATTCCCCACGCAACGGCACCAAAAACTTAATGTGGGTTTTTTCAAACTCATAAAGAGTTTTATAACCCCCTAGGCAGAGTACCTAATCGTTGCAGTGTAGTATAGCAATGACCCAGGGGTTGTTATCGTTCTCTAGGGGAATATCGTATGAAGGCTCGAACTAAACCTAACTTAGATTTAAGGGATTGAAAGAAGATATTTTATAAAAGTAGGTAAAATCTCGGGTTTTAAGAGGTGGTTTGATTTTAAACTAATTAAACTAAAATTAAATCTAAACTACTTTGGTGAAAAATCGTATGGTAAACAAATGTATTTACTTAATCATGCATTACTCCTTAGTTTGATTCTCTTAATCCTATTACTTTGTCACACTTGTGATGATCTGTGTAAATATTTCCTAAGTTATGAACGAATTACACGAACCCGCCAGTGCTAGGTAGTACTCGAATGAGTCCTCTGCGCGTCTCAATCTTAGAAGAAGAGGATTTACGTGAGTAATGAGAGAATATTTTATGTGTCATCTGAATTGTGAAAAAGCAGGAGAGTTCGTGAGAGATAAGATATATCATAGAATTGACTAGACGGAAACGGTGCGGCTGGAGTATAATCTTGTGATGTGTGGGAACCTCGGTACATACAGCTATTATAGATGAGCGGTGTGAAAGATCGTATGCTGAATGTCGTAACTACCTAGAGGTGTGAGTAGAGAGGAGTTACTTACGTGATTAGATGTCCTCACTATAGAAACGGGGTGTGTAATCTAGCGATTGATGTAATAGATCTGCACGCACGAGAGGATGTAATAGGATCAATACTCACACTATTGTCAGAACGCCTGATGAGTGTAGTACACCCGCCTTGTTGGTTATTTATGATAGTAAAGAGTTTGTTACCTTGGAAGATTCCAAGTAATACCAATTTTAGACTTTGTATGTATATAAAGTGTATGCGCGAATCTACACTTTTGTACTCTAGAGAAATGTATGAATGAGCACAGTAATATCCACATCAATAACACTATAAAAGACTCACTGCTGTTCAATATTATAAATAATACGAGTACGCGCTCTTGTGTCTACGGTTGGAGTTGGAGCTAAGGTACCTTGAATACTATAGCACTCTGTGTATGTGAATTTCGTATGATCGTGAAGTTTTCTCTCACTCTTGTTTAGGCGAATAGTGTCCTCGAGTATGGTCTTATCCTATGTGTGTCACTACACATGCTAGAGAGGAGATCGCGGAATGCGTGACTGGCTTTCTGTAGAAATACAGGGAAGCTCCTTTACACATAAATCTGCCGTAACTTGTAATCGATATTCTAGAAGAAGCATAGTCGGTCTACTGTGATTGTAAAGAGAATAATAAGTCAGATCTGTCTCGAAATCTCCTTATCTCATGAATTTCTTATCTTCATATTCATCAGCTTTGACCACTTAGCGTACAAAATTTCTTAAACTAGCAGTATTAAGTTTCCTTGGCAGTATACTCCTTGTGCTGGCAGTACTAACTCCTTTTGTATGTTGCAGTATTAAGTCTAGTAGAGAGTAGTGTGAGTGAGATAGTGAAGTTGTATTCTCAGACTATCAGCGGTCGCGACGCTGTTAGAAAGAACGATGTCGAGATGTACGTGCTAGGAAGAGTAGAAGTGAGTCGCACGCGTAATAATATGATGGCATGACTATAAGACGGTAATCTGTATGCTGTTAATGACTCGGGACTCTGCACTGGGAGGTTGGGCTCCGATTGTGTTCTATCTAACAAGGAGACTTTATTATCTCGTCACTTGGGATTGGAACAAGGTCCTCAACACTAGACTTTATGAATTCGTCTGATTCCTTTTTAGGAATAGTGCTAAGATGCTCATCCTCCATACTAAGAGAGTCCTCGGGAGGTGATGCCTTAACGTAATCGATATCCTCAAAAGAATCGTCATTACTCAAAGTACAATCATCGTTAAAATCGGAGAAAATCTAAAAGTGATCGTTAAAAACATCAAGAGGAGGAGAATTATCACAAAAAGGCACATCACACGTATCGTCGAAAATACCCTCGGACTCACTTGGGATTGGGACGAGGTTCTCAACACTAGACTTTATTAATTTGTCTGATTCCGTTTCCAGAATAGTGCTAAGATGCTCGTCCCCCATACTTAGAGAGTTATCGGGTTCCTCGGTTGGTAAATCAGGTGTGATTGCATTAGATGAATTCTCTAAATATTCCCTATATTGAATAGTATATTCATCATCATCATCGTCGTAGAAGGCAGGACGATTCCAATTCGGAATATTAATATAATCTGCCAGCTCCTCACTTATAATTTGCAAATCTTTAAGAAGTTTACAAAGCAATTCTTGTATATCCTCTGGTTGATGTTGCTCTTCTCTACAAGCATGCTGAATTTCAAAAAAATTATCCCAAGCTAGCGATAAAACCTTTGGTGTTTCTCTAAAAGATATACGATTAAACTTCTTTAAAAAGGTTTGTATAGATTTCATTAGGTTTTCTCTGGCTTGCAAAATTTCCACACTCGTTTCTTGAGGAGGATGATGAATGACGGGATACTGTGAGGGTTGAAATTGGTCAAAACCGGAAGAATTAGAATTATAGAAATTTTGGTTCATCGGTTGACACTGAAAAGTCGCATAAGGGCCCCCGCAGTTCTCACAACAAAGAAATTGTTGTTGAAAATTAGGTGAAGTTTGTGGAAAATTATCAAAGTTTTGATTGAAACACGGGTCCTGATCGTAGACAAATGGAACTTGAGGTGGACAATCGTAACCATAATGAGCATCGTTCCCACATAACTCACAAGAATACGTCTGGTACTGGGGTTGTGGAGGGTAGTCGGAAAGATTTTGAGAATTGTCGAAAGAACTCGGATTTGGATCATAAGCGAATGAATTTCCGTCTCTTGAATTGCAAAACAAACAAAATCCATCTTTAAGATTATATCCACAATTCTCACAAGTACACCATCGACAATGTAAATCATCTATCGGCTCTCCACACCGCGTACACTCACGTTGATTAAACGAAGACATAAGAAAGAATTAAACGAAATAAGAGGGTTGAGAAAATAAGAATTAAACGGATAAGAGGGTAAAGGAGAATATTTTTAGATTTTGAAAATAATACATAAGAAAAGAAATAAAAATAAGAAAGAAAAATATTTTTGGTAACCGAAAGTCAAATGTGCACGGTAGCTCTCTAGAAAACGCACAAAGAAGCGGATGAGCGGGTAAGCGCGAAGCGTTTTAAAAACCTTCTCCTTTCGGGTCGAAGTTCGTTGGATCGACCCTCCTTATACCTCTCTTAAAGTTTGTTAATCTAAAGGTGAGCCGTTTGCACAAGTGACACAACGGTTATTTTTGTTATATTTTTTTTTGGTATTTTATACTTTTAATAATAATAAACAAAATATTTTTGTATTTTTATGGTTTTATAAAAGAAAATAGAAAATAGTAAACGATAACTTCATGGGGAAGGATCTTCAAGTCACTAACTTCAAATACTTCGCGAAAATCGTACACCTCTTCTCCGGCAGCGGCGCCAAAAATTGATTTGATCCAAATAGTCTATATATAATTAAATATATATCCTAAATATCTCAAACTAATTATAGTATAGTAAGTATCCCGTTTGATAAGAAAATTGCTTGAGGACAAACAATATTTTATCTCCCGTTGCTTATGACCAAAGCAATATCCCAAAAAAAAACCTTTCCGGGTCGTTTACCCGCGAGGTGGTGTGCATTGAAAGAATCGAGGGTAAGGTAAGTGATCGCGTGATTGTAAATGATTCAATGATTTTTTGATGTAGGATTCTATTTCTACAAATTTTAAAATGCAAAAAAATAAATAAATAAACAAGTATAAAAAAGCAAGCCTAAAATGAAAGCAATTAAAGCTAAAACACGAAAAACGATAACGGGATCCTAATCCCGTTATTTAAAAACCTAAATTCTACAAATTCAACCCTAAAAATGAAAATTTAATTTTTAACAATCCTAAATGATTAATTAAAATTTTAGAAAAAAGAATTATATTTTTTTAACTTTTATTTAATTTATTATGAATTAAAAACAATTTTAATCTAAATTAAATATTAAAAATATTAAACTAATTTATAAAAATCTGAAAAATTCATGAAAAGTACTTCAAGCTAAGTAGAATCTAAGAAAATTAAAAAACTGGAAAAATGCTGAATAAATAAGCTGAAAATAAGCTAAGAAGCTCGGATAAGCAAAACTGCTAATGAAGGGTCAAGTATTAAATAAAACAAACTAAGAATGAAAAAGACCCCAGGGCAGTTGGTGAGTGTGTGGTGTGTTAAGGTGTGTGTGTGCTAAGGGAGAGGTCACAGGTTCGACCCCTGTGGCCTCTCTTTTTGACAAAACAATTTTTTAAAATTTTCTTTTTAAAAAAGCTACAATAAGCAAAAATAAACAACTTTTAAAAAGGACTTAAGAATGAAGCTTATTAATAAGCTAGGAATAAGCAAAATAAAAAGACAGTTTAGGAATTACAGTAAATGTTCATTATGCTAAAAACATTACAGGTTTTTTGGCTTGTTGGGATTAATTAAGCTTTATAGAGAAACTAAAAGGCTAAATAATCAGACGAAATTCTAGACTAATAAGGTATTATAAACTAGGATAAGTAAGCAAAAAATAAGCTGATAAGCTTCAAAAAGTACTAAACAGACTACTATGAAACAGTGTTCAAGGACTTTTTTTGACAGATTTTAAGCTTGGATAATGAACAAATAAGCATTAAGAATAAGCTGAATGTTATGAATAAATCTTCATATTGAAGGAGTTCAAGATGATGAAGGAGTTCATTCAAGAAAAAGCTAGTACTGAAACTGAACTATTCATTCAAGAAGTGACTCCAACTGAAGTCATTCAAGATCAAGAGGGCAGTAGAAAAGCAAGTGATGAAGTTAGTACTGCTAGCTTGAAGAAAGGTACTGCTAGTGAAGACGTTCCAACAGTTAATACTGCTAAGGTACACCTTAGTACTGCTGGAGGAACTGTTACATATTCAAGAAGAAGTGCCGAGAAAAGATCAAGACAGGATAAGGGAAAAGCTATTTTGATAGAAGAAGAGCCCAAGAAGAAATCAAAGAAGGAGCTTGAACAAGAAAGATTAAGTTATGCTGAAGCAATCAGACTTAAAGAGCAGATTAAGTTATGCTGAAGCAATCAGGCTTGAAGAGCAAATGAATGAGGAACAAAGAGCTCAAATTGCTAGAGATGCTGAAATTGCTAGGCAGTGGGATGAAGAAGAAAAGAAAAGAGCTATGGATGAAGCTGAGACTACAAAGAAGATTGACTGGAATGATCCTTCAGTCATTAGATATCATTCTCTCAAAATGAAGCCAAAGTCTATTGCCCAAGCTAGAAGGAATATGATCAAATATTTAAAGAACCAAGGAAATTTTAAGATCACTGACTTCAAGGGGATGTCTTACAATGAAATAAGGCCAATTTTTGAAAAGCTTTGGGATTTTAATCAAAAGTTTGTGCCTATGGATGCAGAGAAAGCAAGTAAAAAGCAAAAGTCTCCTGAAAAAGAAAGGTCTACTGAAAAGATTGTGGAAGAAGAGGCTGTTACACAAGAGGAAAGGGAAGAAGTTGTCAAAGAACCAGCAGCAAAGAGGAAGAAGTCTATTCCTAGAAAAACAACAAGGAAGAGACAAAAGCTAGAAGAAGATACTGAGAAAGATGAACTCAAGAGATTTCTGGATATAGTACCAAGAGAAGAAGCTCCCATAGAGATTGAATCTTTATCAACAAAGTTTCCTATTGTAGATTGGAAGACATGTGTGTTGACAGAGACTTTCATGTACTATCAAGTTTTCAGAGGTGATGGAAGCTCAAAGAATTATAAGGTACTGAGTGAAATGCTTGAAGATTTTGACAGAATGGATGTAGAAGAATTATTCAGATTAGTTAAGGAGAGATACAGTACTTCAGCACCAGAAGGTTTTGATCTTATGCTTTGGGGAGATCTCCATACTTTGTTTGAGCATGATGAAGATGATGAGATTTGGAGAGATCAACATGAGTATAATCTTCTAAGCTGGAGATTATGTGATTTTTGTGGTATTCATATTTTGTTGATGGACAATGGATTGGCAATCCATATGTTGACAGAAAAGAAGTATCCCTTGAGCCAAGAGATGTTGTCAAAGATGTTAAGTAGAAAATTGGAAGTAGATCATGAAAGTTCCCAAGCTTTTGAACTCCTTAGATTCATAAGAGCTCAAGTGCAGAAATGACAAAAGTGTTTGAAAGAATCATCAGCAGAAGAAGAAGTATAGAAGATTTTATTCAGAAGAAACTTGTTGATTTGAAGGACAATCACAAGTTTAGGGGAGGATTGTTAGGAATAAATCTTCATATGACTTAATACTGCCAACAGTACTAAAGGAGTTAGTACTGCCAGCACAAAGTTAGTACTGCCAAGGAAACTTAATACTGCTAGTTGAAGAAGTTTGTACTGCTAATTGGTCAAAGCTGATGAAATGAAGATAAGAATGTATGGAGAGCATTTCGGGATATTTAGTTTTGAATTGTAACTGTTCCTAATAGATAGGCAGATATATTTGTAAAGGGCTCCTTGTATTTCTATAAAAGGAGATTCCTAGAGTAGTGATAGTCAGAACTTTAAGAGATATATTTAGAGTGTTTTTGTAATAGCTTCAAGGTTTTGTAACCCCAGTACTTAAAGAGTACTCGTATTATTTATAAAATTGAAGCAGTGAATTTTGTGTTTATTGTTTGTGTGTGATCATTACTGTTTCTTTCATAAATTTCTCTAGAGTATCAAAGTGTAGTTTCCGCATACACTTTGGTATATTCACAAAGTCTCAATCTTTGTTATTTTGGAATCTTCCAAGGTAACAAACTCTTTATATACTAAAGAATCGATCAAGGCGTGGGATCAACAATTGGTATTGCCACAGTTGCCATTAAAACCTTTTGAAATTTTAACCAAGGTACTTGTGATATATTATCAAAACATTTGTACCTTGATAGTTTTAACTTTCAAAATTACTCCCCCTTCATATGTGCATCAATATTTGAAAGTGTTTTGCACATACAAGGGAATAGCTGCACATGAGTCATTTATATCACATTACAAGCCTTATATTCTAATCACATTTTCTCCCCTTATCAAAAATGTTAAATCTCTTGATATTTTGGATATCAATTGATTCAAATATGTTTGAAAACTTTTTGGGGAAAGAAATGTTATGATTATTATCAAGCCTTATTAGGAACATTTTTTAATCCCCCCCCCCTCAAATTATGAGGGAAGAATATAGTGTTAAGTACATATTTTGAAAGATTTTGAATTTAATTGAAAAATTCATGAAAAATTATACTTAACACATATATACTAAAGCCTATACACTACTAATGTACATATTTAAAAGATTTATTTTATGAGACATGACCTGAATGAGTCGAAACAACATATGAAAAAGTCATACTGTCCGTTGTAAGAGTCTGTAGTCAGTCCCATAATCCCTTCTACCAACGAACTTCTCTAAGCTCCTCATAATCCTTTTATGCATCAACTGTTGATTAATGTCTTTAATCATAGTTCGAGTCCACTTTTGATATGTTGTAGTTTACTTCCTCCTTTTCATATCCTTGTTATACCCTAACCTGAGGTTCTTCAGCATCTGATCAAGAGTATTACGAACTGAAGTGAGTATGCCATCACTGAACTTGTAGAGCTCTTCAGTACGAATCAGTCTCTTCCTTTTCAGCTTGTCTTCGTAAATCACTCCTTGTGTTTTTCAGAGAGTGGAATATGGAGCTTTGTGAGACAGGTCAACATCACGAGTTCGTAGCTTAGAGATGTTAAGCTTATTCTGGTAACTTTCTACCCCAGCTGAAGATCTTCAACTCTTGACTGAATAACAATCCTTTGAGTGTACATACGTAAGCCTACTGCCAAGTGGACAGTGACATTATCATCGAGGTTGTTGAGCTTGTTTTAAGCAATGAGAATCAACATGTTTCGATGTCGTTCAAGTGTAGCCTTGGGAAGTTACCTTTCATGAGCTTGTATAGTTTCTGATATGCTCTTCTCATAATGATCTCCTTCAAATGACCATATCTATACCACTCGTCAACAGTAACACTAGTGACACTCATAATCCTCATTGTGGATTAAACATCATGCCTGGACACCTTGTTGATTACATATCCATAGAACCTTTGACGCTTGGGTCCCTAGTGAGAAATCCCTAAAGCAGCGTGCTTGTCATAAGCTACCTTTATTGGACTCCATAATTTGGGAACCATGTCTTCAATACGTTCTATCTCATACTTTGCAACCTTTGTCTTGGTTGTTGATGCCAAATACTTTCTGCCAGTGCTTCCTCTACTTAGATATTCAAGATCATTGTTGAAGAAGAAATCAGCAGGGACAGTGAGACGGCCTCGAGTTTCTTGCAAAGTTAGAGGTTTGCTGAGGTCATAAGAACAAGGATTTCTGTAACACCCACAAATTTACAACGCAGCAGAATACAACATTGGGGTGCTACTTCATAATATAAGCTCACGAGTCACGGTAACTACAGTTAATTTTTATTAAAAAGATCAGAGTTACAAAGTCCCAATAACTTTATAAAAACTCATTTCAAAAATAATCCACAACATGTTTAAGTTTCTTTAAAAGAAAACATTTCATCATATGTGCAAAGTTCACCAAGTCCACGTCCTTCGATATCCGCATTCCATCCCATCCAAGCTAGCAAGCATATACCTGAGATAAACATGCTAAAAAGTCAACGAAAACGTTGAGTGAATTCATAGAGTTTATAAACAATCATTTTGAACAACAAGCAATGAACAAAACATATAGTTCATAAACACTCACAACGATGCTATAGCCACGAACCGAACCTAACATGTGCCAACCTGGAGTGATAACACTCCCAATACTAAATACAATATGTCCCCTTATGCCGTCGGGAAGGCAAGGAACACAAGGCCGGAAGCCAGACAGGTCGTTAGGGATCCAAAATAGATCTATTATTACTTTATTGCATCAGCGTTCACCGGTTAGCGGTGATTGACGGTTCATGAAGGAAGGGCCACAACAATACACTCATAGCAACGTTCACATAATAAAATCACCTGTGTTCGATTTTCTAAAACAAGCATGTATCTCCCTCGCGGGTTTTCAAAACATAAAAATAGTTAAATGCGAGGCTATGAACTCACCTTGCTCGTAAGCAATAATCGGATAATCTAATAACCACGTGGCTTCAATGAACATCTTGTCGCGATCGCGAAGTTGCAATTAATCCTAACGGTAATGCTCCATTCATTTAGGGAGGTATAAGTTTTGGGGTTTTTCCGATGGATAGTTACATCGACACGACTCAAAAATAAAAAGACTCAATTTAAAATTATAACATTTCGGTCGTTGGCCAAATAAAATAAACAAAATGACAAAACAAGTATGTAATGTATATCCCATATATACATTACATATGAAAACGGACGCGTATAATTCATGACGAGAATTATATAACCAAAGGCAAATATTCGAAAGTGCATTATTTAAGGTATGCAATTCTTTTCAAGCATTATTATTATATACATAAGAAAAGTGAGAGATTTAATTTAAACAATATTATTCGAAACGCATTCGAAAATTACTAAAGAATTCATTAAAGATTTATTTAATAAACGTAAACATACGTTTTAAGGTTACAAGTTAGACAATTAACGTCTTTAAATTTTTTATAAAAGTTTATATTAATATTTTAGTTGTGACTTATAAAATAATATATTATAAGTTAATGTTTCATTTTCTTGACGATTTTAGTTAAAATAGTTATATCGTTTGTAAGAGTATAATTTTCGATTATTCACCGGGTTATTGTATATTTATAATTTGATAAATATATAAAGACTATATAACTTTATCCTTTTATTGGATTTTTAAGATAATAGAAGTTTAAGAGAAAAATTAATAAGTATATAGATTTTTAGAAATTTCGGCATGACCTTGCCGTTTATACAACGTTTCCATGTATATAAAAATACATAACTTTCCCACTTTTATCAATCAATACCACAATATTGTTCTTGTCTCAAAATTTATAACTATCTAAGTTTACCACAATAATAATTCCAAGTAAAACCAAACGCACCCTTATTTAGGGGCTACTGTCCCAAGCACCCTTAATAGTCATAAACTCAGATCCAAACACCCCCATATGGGTTGTTATCTACAAATCCAAACGCCCCTAATGGCATATTTATATGTAATTCCAAACACTTGTTTGAGCCGCGTTTTTACATCGGAAAATCAACAATTAACCGAAAATAGCTTATAAGGAATAAAATTAACAAAAATAAAGAATCACCACCACAAGCCCGACACCACCATGGTGCGGCTGTGGTGGCTGTGGTGGCCACAGCCGGCTCGGCCGCCGCCACAGCGGTGGCGTCAAGCGGCTGAGCACCGCGAGGCACCCCGAGGGGTTACGCCGCCACAGCCCGACACCACATGGTGCGGCTGTGGTGGCTGTACCGTCGTCCGACCGCCACCACGATGGTGGTTTGGCGCGGACAGCCCCTACACGACATAAACCATGACCAAATTAACCACTAAATTAAATATCCCATTTTACAATCGATGTAACCACCATGCACGGAAAACGAGGTAAGAAAAAGAGATCTTCGGATGCTTGTAATGGTGTATGGCGGCTGTGACAATGGAATTTAAGGTGGTGGCATGACAGTGGTGGTGGATCTGTGGTGGAAAAGGGAAGGGTTGTAGTGGCTGTCGGATGGTTGTGAGATGGTGGCAGAGGAATGGTGAGGATGGTGATGTGATGTATAATTTTCTCGGCTGTGATTGTTGCATGTCGGTGTGGAAGGCTGAGGTGGCCGAGAAAATGACGCCGGCGACAATGAGAGGGAGGACGCGGTAGTGGTGATGGGTTTTTAATAGTCGGCTGGGGGAGGATAGCGATGATGGTGGGTTGGTTGTTGAAAATACTCGCCGGAGAAGATGGAGGCTCGCCGGAAAAATCCGCCGGAAAAGGGTTTTCTCGGCGTAACCTCGGCTGGCAGCTGACGGGCGCCGGTGGCCGAAATTGGAAGGAGAGTGAGAGGATTTTGAGTGGTGTGTGTTTTAAATTTGTTATGAATGAAGTATAAAAGAATAAATATGTTATTTTATAGTAAGTATAAAAATTCAAAGTGGCAAGTGGGGTTAAAGTATGAGGGGGGGAAATGTTGTAAATATTTTTTTTTTGGTTTTTTTATAGTTTTTGTAGAACTAACGCGTTCGGGTCTGTTTGGTCGAGTTAACGGATGATTTAAAAGACGAGACTTGCGCCATTGTTTTTCAAATGATTTTTCCATCGAGAACGAGTATTCACTCGACCATATTTCGTAAATATTTTGTAATGTTCATTTTAAAATTGTTTATTATATATTGAGTAATACTTTTAAGCTTTTGTTGCGGAGAAATATATATATATATATATATATTTATATATATATATTTTATATATATATATAAATCTAATAAATGAACGTGTTTCAACAACGTTTTTTAAAATAAATGTAAAATAATTATTAAATTTTTTTTTATAATAAGTTACGAAAAATTTATCGGTTACGTTTGTGTAATTGTTTTTATATGATGATAAAAGGTCAAACGGTCAAAAGTCAAGTCAAACTTGAAAAGTAAAAGGGTAACATAGTTATTTAAGGTTTCAAAAATTGACGGTTGTCACATTCTCCCCTCCTTTAGGAAGCGACGTCCCGGCGCTTAATCGCTTTATTCGTCCCAATTTCACTTGCAATACGGGAAAGATGACATTCTCGAATGAATTCACATGCTCTCTCATTATGGTCACACGACCTTGGCGCATTAGGGAGCTTTTCGAAGCGAAAACAATTTTAAAAAAATCATTGGTGATCACACCGATCAAATCAAATCACATATCGACCAACGGGTCTCGCTAAAAGAGATCGTGATATTATAAAAATCGTATAGAGTGCACATAACTCCATCGAAAGCGTTACAACATTATTCAAAACAAGGCGCTTATCATTAAGTGTACAAAATCATATAATTGCATGTGCTAACCATCAAGCCATGCAAATCGAAAGAGAATGCATTGATGCGGTAATCACTCGGAGTATACACGCATATATCGAAAGTACTACGGCATTAATCGAAACAAGGAGCTTAAAATTAAGCACATATAATCACATAACGGCATGCTTGCTAGATAGCCAAACCATGCCAAACAATCAGTTCAATTAAGTCAATCATAGCTCTGCTTAAATAGCATGCCATGATAATTAAAAATTTTTGACAGAATTTTCGGCTAAGACTAGACAAGAAAGTTTTTAAAGTTACAGGATGTTCACGGGCCTGAAAGCCTTATGGAATGCATTTCCAAAAAGATTTTTATCATAGTAGGTGCTCACACACGGATTCAAACCCAAAAGAGATTACAGGGTGATAACAAAACGGATTCCATTACCCAAAAGAGATTATTAGTATATATGAAATCAGGTGCTCACGGGGTTTACAGGCAGGATCCTATACCCAATTTAAAATGGTCAGTTTGCTCACAATTAACCAAACTTCGAGCATTCTTCACGGTGCCCCAAGTATGATCGTCACCGGCTTGGCTGCCAACCGGGGATTTCGAGCTCGCACACCAATCACGATCCGCTCCTTACCCGACTCCGTTCTTGTGTCTTTCAACGAGCGTCGAGGACCTTGTCCGTGTCCTTTCAAACGGTGGGGCTAAATCAGGGTAGCGGTTACCCACGCGGATCGGACGTCATTTCACAATGCCGCTCGAGCTCGGCACAACGTACGACCACTCGACTAAATCAATATTCACATAAACACATAACAAGCAAAAATTTTGCATAAATTTTCAACTATGGCTATCCGTCGTTGATCATCGCGATCAAAGGGGATTGAGTCAAGCACAAGGACTCCTCAACTGAATAAACGGAGACGGCAAACGGGGATTGTTTTTATCTATCGCAGGAAGTCGGCACTCTCCAAACTGTCCATCGCGTACCGTTTTATCCCTACGGAAAATGATGACGGAACGACATCATTATCGTTTCGGTAGGATACGGACTCCATTGTTGCTTGGTCTTGCGCCGAGGCTTCCTTTGAGACATCCTTGTGTGACTCTCGTTGGTTTCGACGTCACTACTCTACGTTGGTATTGAGTTCAAAAGGCAGAACAGGAACCAAATCAAACACCTCGGATTCACACTCGCGCTTGTGTAGGATTCGTTCGTAACATTGGAAATAATCCGACATACATTTTTCGGGGGTAGAAGTTTTCTTCACGATTACGGCTTATTCAACAGGAATGATTCACAGTTTGACGTAGAGGAAACTTTACTCTATAGGACGTCGTTTTTCGACATATAGGGAAAAATGGAAAGACGATAATGTAAGATACATGTGATTGTAGAACAGTCTTTTTCATTGGTCTCGTAAGTTACCTCGAGATTCGGCTTTCATCCACTTTGGTCTTCTGTATTGTTAAAATTTCTTCTCAGTGTTCGGTATCAGGTCTCTTGGTTTTTTCATCACCAACTTGGTGATTTTAGATGGGATCCACACAGTACCGTGACACACCAAATATTTTCTGATTACTCGGTCATGGTGACATTCTAAGGCAGCACCATCTGAAAGAAAAGATTTCAAGGAATGCAAGAAAATTCAGACTTGTTTATACGGAATCAGATCGAATAGGATTACTTGCATATTGATCCACCATTTGGAAGTGTTCTCACCCAAACATTTATCCAAAACTACTAGTTTAAAGGCGACGATTAATCCGACACATCGTGGCTCTTCCTGAATTATGCATAGTTAGCTAGGCTATGCATAATTGAGGACCAAGCGACATCACATCCGACATAGCGTGGCTCTTTCCTGAATTATGCATAGTTAGCTAAGCTATGCATAACTGAGGGATTACGAGCGACGGACCACATTCGTCTGACACACTACATTTGATTAGAAAGTTTTCGACCTATCCTTTAAAATAAGTAAATTATTTGACATAGAAATGGAAAATTATTATTATTATTATTAATTATTATTATATATATATTTTTTTTACCTTCGTTTCGAGAAACACATAAACTATTGTTCATTCATTTTTGAGAAACATTTTTGCTTTGTCTTATTGTGAAAATCGACGCAATTTGGTGTTTAGTTTGATAAAGCCTTTCATATATTATTATATATTTTTGAAATAAATTGTTCATAAAAGGACATTAGGGCGGTTTGGGATTTAAGGATCATAACAAGTACAAGAAGTAGTGAATTAAGGATCAATGCAATCGAATGAGAAAAATGGACGATGTATTCGATAACTGGAATTGTCCACACTAGGAGTCAGATTGCTTCTCTCTAAAACAGTGAGGCGTCTATTCAACGTGCTCGACCACGACCTATAGTAGTGTCGCGTAATCAGAGAAATAATAAAAGTATGATCGAACGATACGAACCTCGTATCTTATATATCCTTGATAAAATAATATAAGTATGCATGCGATGAAAATTCCACTTGCGCGTTCTAATTAATATCACTTAACTTATTGTAAAAGCGACTATTTCAAGAAAGTTACTATTTTTAATAGGCCCGGTTATCGGATTACCGTAATCGATATAATTATTAGATTTAAATTCTCGACACTTGTGTCATATTTTATTAACATCTATTTCTTATATACCATAAACGTATATAGTAAGAATAATGAGAGTTTATTATTTTTATAATTATCCAACAATATTCAAATTAGCACAATTGACTTTTAAAATCAACGTTTGACTTTTTAATAAGTCTTTATGTATGTTTTTCTCAAAACTGCCCCGTTATATTCCATTTTCATGACTCGGACTCTAAAGAGATTTCATGTAAAACATTGTTTCGAACAACTTTTTAGTTTTAGTCGAGATTTGAATCTCGACAGAAAATGACCAAAATGCTCTTACAAAATTCTGCTGAAACTTATTTTATTTGTAAAAATTTGACTTTCATTTTTGACCCATTATCAAGTGATTTAAAAATAAACAAGCCTCGCGGCAAGGTAAAATGACATTCCGAACAACTTTCGTGTTTTGCCGGAAGGCTAAAACTGACTCGAAAGTGCTCGAATTGCTCTTTAAAAATTATGTCAGCTTTTTAATTAATTATTTCAAGTGTTGTAATTTTTCACTTAAAGTATATATTCCGATTTTGTTTCAGTTTCTTCGTTACAATGAGTTAAGAGCCTTATTTTATATCAAAACGTTTGCAAAAATAAACTTGATCTTATTTTTAAATAAATATTAGCTTTTACAAAATATCGGGCCTTGAAATACGGGTTAAATTTTCTGCTCAAAGCCGCGTGTTACAAAATGCGCCAAAAGTTTATTTTGATCTAAGAATCAATTCATACCAAGTTTAAACTTACTTATACACGATATTGAAATCGTTTAAATTTTCCCCATAACACTTTTAATCTAACCTACGCAAGTTCTCGACGGATTTCATCACAAGCCTTTATCAATAACGAATTAAATCGCGAAAACATAGATTATACTAGTAATAGGATTTACTCACCATGATATACCAAGCAAGATCGAAGAAGAAATAGTTTCGCCTTATTCCTTTGTTCCTTAGCTATTGGATTCCTTAATCGCGGCTGGAAACATAACAAAAATCTAACAAAGCCTCAAATCTATATAACATTGCAATGTAAATGTATATATTGCACATATACGAGATTTATCAAATCATATCATAATGGTGACCCCATTACATAATATCAATAGTACAACTCGAATGTACGCGTGTAGCGATGATCGAAAGGCATATATATACATAGCGGTTCGACGTAGAACGGATATTGTGTATATATATACACATACATATATATACACATACATATATAATTACTTTTTATACCGCACGCTTGGTATAAAGTATACAAACAAAGGTCTAGCAACAAGCACATATAAAGGATCGGGAAGATTGGGCCGCGGCGGTTATCGGTATCGCAAGTGAACGGACTCGTGAAATTTTTTCGAAAACAGTCATAGTCCAGGTTTTGAAAAACGACCTAGTTCGCTATGACTCGTGCTCTTGATACCAATCAATAACACCCCCATTTACAACGCAACGGATTTTAACAATATTGGGGTGTATTCATATTATTTAGTTGCACGAGTCACGGTAAATGACATTCAATTTTTATTAAAAAGATCAGAGATACAAGGTCCAATAAACTTTATAAAATACTCATTTCAAATAATTCCACAAGACTATGTTTAAGTTTCTTTAAAGGAAAACATTTTATCATATGTGCAAAGTTCACCAAGTCCCCACGTCCTTTGATATCCTCGCTATCCACTTCCCATCTCAGCTTAGCAAGAATATAGCTGGATATACATGCTTAAAAAGTCAACGAAAAGGTTGTAGTGAATTCATAGAGTTTACATAAACAATCTTTTGAACACAAGCATAGCCAAAATATATAGTTCATTAGAAAACAATCACAACGATGATAGAGCAACGAAACGAACCTTACCATTGTGCCCGACCTGAGTGGATAGAGCTACACTACTCACCAATACTAATACATATGTTCCCCGTATGCCATAGCAAGGAAACAAACCAGACAGGTAGTTTTTTAGGCCCAATTAGATCTATTATTATGGCATTCAGGTTCACCGGTTTGCGGTGATTGACGGTTCATGAAGGAAGGGCCACAACAATACATCATAGAACGTTACATAATAAATCACTGTGTTCGATTTTATCTGAAAAACAAGCATGTATCTCTCTCGCTGGGTCTTTCAAAAAATACAAATGACATTAAAATCGAGGCTATGAACTCACTTGATAATGTCCGAAAAAAAATAGATCGGCGATAAACGAACTTGGTCGTCGGCACATAATCACCCGGAACCTATACAACATGTATGGGTTTTAGGTTTCTATGTCGGTAAAAATTAATAATGACGACAAAATAGACAAGTATGTATATGTAGGTATGATGATCAAGTTATAATTGGGTAAGTTAAATCACACTTAAGTTTTCTAAGTAAAAAGTATGTCATTTTTACTAGTTTTATTAATTGCTAGATTTTACTAGTTTTAACCTAATTGGTTCAAAAAGCCCAATAGGCCCAATTATAAGACAATTAAGTAATTTGGTCTATTTTAATGGTTCATGACCAGGCCTTAGTACAAATATTAGGCCCAAGTGGGTTGGACCAATGCTAAGCCCAATAGGTCTTATTGTTATAATTTGTGTATTTGGGTCTAGTGGCCCATTAAGTCTTATGGCTTATTTTAAGTTTATGTGTATAACTTGTATAAATTTTTTGGGTTTCTAAGGTCGATATAAGTTTAAGGTCAGTAGGTTCCATAATATAAAAAACTCCCAAAAAGTGGGTCCTACCACCTCGGGGTTTTGTCGCCAAAAACGTTTAAAACTTTTAGTATGGTTATAGACGTAAAAGTTTTATATAGGTTTATGTTTAGAAAAATAGTTATATCTCTTTAACCATTAATAGTGTACTTATGATATTTACATTTCTAGTTTCATATTTAAGTGTACATTATAGATTATAAGTTAGTTCTATACTTTATTTTGAGTGGACATATACCTTTAAAAGCATTTCTTTTACAAAAGTCAATTTATCATTTTTGGCTGGAAACTCAATTTTGACCATTTTGACGCCATGTTCAAACCATGATGAATTGGTTGACTATCAAAATTGGTCCAGTACACTACATAAGTTTATCTACACTCATAGTTTTAGTTTTTAACCTCAACTCAGAGTTGCACGTATGGACTTTTTTATACGTTCTGTCCAGGCTTAGGTCAGAATGCCTACTTTTGGTAAAATGGTCATTTTCATGCAATTTTTATATTCAAGTGTTGATCTCAAATTGCTACTAGCTCATAAACAATTGTCACAATTAATAAGTCAAATCAGTTATGATCTACTCAAAATGTCAAACCTTCTGTTTACTTTTGCCCTAATTTTTCTAGTGATTTCCACCATGTTTTAAGTTAGGTTTATCCATTTTTAACCTAATCTAGTACACACAAAACCCCAATAAACTCTTGATCATCATATTCATCATATTTACAATTATATTTATAAATGAAATACAAGAAAATACAAGAATAACAAAAATAAATAAAGATTTATACCCACAAAAATGATGTAAGTGAATGTTTAATCACCCAAACAACAGGATCCTTCACACCAAGTCTTGAATCTTTACCCAAATATTTTTGACACCACTTTATTATGACCCAAATGATTCCATAAAATCTTCAATGACTTCAGCCCCTAATGTTGTTATATGATGGATTTTTGATGGGTTTTAAATATTAAGAAATGGATTACAAGAGTTATGGTTTAACTAGTGATATTTGTGATTGAAGAAAATTGATATCTTTGTTGTTCTTGGTGTCCTAGCTCACGGCAAGGAGAAGGGACCAAGAGATGTGTGTGTAGTTTTTGGTAAACTATGGGATAAAATAAAAGGCACATGGGTTTTGTATCAAAGATGCATGCAAGCTGTAGAATGAAAATCAAGACAAGTGCTTGACTTTCATTCTCATGATGACCACACCCAACCATATGAGGTGTAGGTAAGAAATTGAGTTTAAAATTTTATAAACTTTAGTTATTTAGGGTATAAATTTTAAGATAGGTGGGTAGTTTTGAGGCTAACGGGTATTAACGTAAAATATAACGAGAGTTAAGGCGAAACCACGAAGTAAAAACGAACATGATAAAAATAATTCTACATTAAACGGAATGCTTTTCTAAAAAGTTTAATTTACGTAAGGTCCAAGACGAATAATTGTTCTTAGTAGCTCGTATTTTTAATTAAAACGACGATTTCAATAAAATGTCTAGATGCAAATAAAAGTAACTTGTTTAAAATTTATAAATTAATTATGAGATATTAAATAGTAGTGACCTTAAATACGGGAGTTTACGTCGTTCCCATTTTTTTTTTTTTTTTTTTTTTTTTTTTATTTTTTTTTTTTTTTTTTTTTTTGGACGTCATATGTTTTGAACAGCCTGAGTCCAAATACCAAAGGACGATCTGTATGACCTGCATTTGAAAACAGACGAAGATGGAGAGTTTGGAAAGTTAGATCCCCAATTTTGGTTGGGTTCCTGTTTGTTAGCACAAGTAATGGCATGTTACTCATTTTGCTTAGCATATACCACTTTGGGTGCAGTGAGCCTAGTTAAAGGGAACTATTCTCCTAAGGTAAATATTCTACTCATGGGTCTCCATTGATGACCAACACAGGTAAGAACTTTGCCTGTGGGTTTCCATACTTGCCTAATTTACTTAGGTTTCTAAACTTGCTTAACTTTACGTACAACATTTTGACTATTATGAATAGATGGGGGTGCCTTAACCGATTTAAAATAATCAACCACACACATATCATGATTTGCAGAAATTAAACACTTGTTACATGTTTGGCAAACATAATCAGAATTCAAATTAGTTACAGTACGCTTAGATCTACTACTAGAATTAACACGATTTGTGGTTCTTAAGTTAGACTTATTTGTCCAAGGGTGTTCTTCTACTTTCTTCTTGTTGACACCTTTAGCTGGCGAGATCCTATTTTTCTTGGTATTGCTCCTAGGCTGTGATCCGCTAGCATTGGTACAACAGTTTACTCCTGTAGAAGGAGGCATAGGGACATTAGTCTGCTGAGTGTTCAGTTACCATACATGTATGTGTGTGTTACTATTTGACATGTCACATTGTTCTTCAAAAGTAACTTGCTTTTTGCTAATTAAAGGGGTAGGAGAATGCTTTTTATAACACCCCGTGTTTTCAAGTCATTGACGACGTCGATAAATCTACTATTTATTTTTAGTGTCGTACGCGTTTGCTTGTAATTTCATGTATTAAGTAAAATCGCGTAAGCTAAAAATTTGCGTTCAATGTAAACGGGCACCAAACAATTAAGCGTTTACATCAATCAAGTATTACATAATTATTTTGAGAATAATTATGGTCATTGTTCATTTATTTTTATTGGTTACGTAAATTTATTACGTTTCGCGATAAAGTACGTTTAGACATACCCGGAACCACGTTAATTAATCTACGCTTCAACAAATACCCACGATTGTACCCAACACTCAAAGTTTTATTAAATTTATCCAAGTTAATATTACTTTACACTTTGTACATTAGGAAATAAACCAAGACACAAAATCCTTGCAAGTAAACACCTTTTATATAAAAGCTACAAGTTGTAACTTTAATATATGATACAAAATATTAAGTTAAGTGCAAAAGGCTTCTAGAAGACCTTCTCCCCCCCTAGCTCACGTCTACAACAATAATAATAGACATTAGGCACACATTTTCTTCACCACTTGGTCTTGTACATCAACTAGTTATTAAACATAGCCATCTTATGTTCCTTTGACCAAAGACAAGTCCATAGTCTTCCTTAAGACCCTCCATATGTTTTCTTGACCACTATAGCATCTTTTGACCCTCCTAGCTCACATATAACACTAGTATACTTGTAAAAGAAACTCACACAACACTTAACACTTATCAAAGGGAAAAAACTATCCCTCTTTCTCTCTATATGCCCACGACAAACATACACCCCCTTTAAGCAATTCATACAAATTATTTTACAACCTATACACACCTACATACATCATTCCTAAGATATTCTAAGATGTTTCCAAGCATTGGCTAACCATTTGCAAGTAGTTATCAAGATAAGGGAAGCTAGGGTTTTAGTTGGAAATCTAGGGTTTCTATTATTGCAAGCTTTAGTTTTGAGTCTAAACAAGGGTTTAACACTTATTTCTCATCATCATATATCATCTCACTAAGGTTATCTAAAGCCTTTAACTTTTCATTTTCATGGTTATATGTGTATATGATGTTATGTAGTGAAATCATCATTTAGGGCTTTTTAATCATGTAAAAAGAGTTTTTACTTGTAGTTATGGATTTGTACACTTTTACACATGTTATGATATTAGTGATATCATGTTAGAATGGACATATAAGTAATATACCATGTTGATTTAGTGTAAAAATAGTTATATACAAATTAGGGTTTTAAAAGTTCACTTAATATGTTTCAAGTAAAAGTATGATAAATGACATGTTAACCTTGTTTATGGAATTTTGGTTATGATATATGAACACTAAAATAAGGTTAAATTGGAAGTATAACCCTTATACACCTTTAATTAATGTATAAAAGGTTCATGTATAAAACTAGTAAATAAAGTTTACATAATAAAGTTATGGTTTGTAAGTATCATTGTGGACTTGTAAATTTGGACAATATATGGGACTAATGGACTGATTATATGTAACACATATAACATATGTTGTATATAAGACTTGTGGTAAAGTTACAAAGTTAAAAGTATGAAAACAAAGTTAAATATGGACTTAAGAAAGTCATCCAAACTTTCTGTCCAAAATTTGAAAATAAATATACTTATTTTATATTTTTATAAAATACTACATCTCAAGACCAATCCGGACATGTAAGAAACTCGAAAAACGGATAAATAACGAAAAAGATACGGTGAAAACAAGTTATACAATAAATAAAAGGATTTATAAAAGAATTTTTATAAAACAATTTATAAAAATTATATAAAACAGCAAGTTTAGTATTTTTAACAGATTACACGTATTTTTAGGATTCCAAAATGATAAGAATCGTAATTTTTCAATTATTAACGAATGAGTTATGAATTTCGCGAGTTTACGACAATTAATACTTTTATAAAACAATTTTTTTTAAAGTTACTATTCATGACAGAAACTTTTATTTTTTTAAACCTCATAAATTGATAAAACTTTCAATTACGAGAACGCACTCGAAAAAATCGCTAAAAATGGAGCTATAACGAATAAAATACGACGTTTACGGGTTTTACGACGACAAAAACAATATAAGTAAACTTATGATCTGGTGTGAACAGTAAAAGTTACCGTTCACCAGTAGGCCCAAAATTTTAAAATGTCAAATATTGATAACTCGTCTTAATACGAAAACGTGAGCGCAAGAAACGCCTCAAACGGACTTGAAACGCGAAAGTTACGTCAGTTTTGCTAAAACGGTAATTATAAACGTTTTAACTTATTAAACACAATTTTACCAAAACAATTAGATGGTGATCTAGCTATGTAGAATTATATATGGTAGATGTTAATTACCATGCTTAGCACTTATACGACCTATGTTAATTTAGGTTGCATTCGATCATTTACGTGACGCGCTATCTGTGATATTTGGATTATCAGTAACTCAAGGTGTTGGTCATGATGCCCCACCCTTTTGACGTTTTCAATGATTTATAAATTTGGGGAAGGGGGGAAAATGCTTTGTTTTATATAATTGGTGCAAGTGTATATTTTATATTGATTACGTGTTTGCCTAAGTAGGCAATAACCCAGTTGAGCCCGATTATCTTGTGAGCTGCAATTGCATAGATGTAGTTGTGAATTACATTATGTGAGCGCGAATGTTATGAATAGATCTATTTGGGATTGACCTCCCCGTTCGGGTGATTAGCTATCACCGGGAACGAACATTATAGCATGTCGGATTTGGGATGTTTAGGGTTGAACATCTGATCGGGCAGAATAGCAATATTTATTATTGCGAATACATAATTGGATTTTGTGATGTCTGCATCTGTTGCATTATCACGGGGAAAGTCTTGTGGTCTTGCATATTATAATTTACTAACCTATGAATTCACCAACATTTTTGTTGACGTTTTAAAGTAATGTTTTCAGGTGGTCAATAGGCGGATTGGTGCCAGGGATACATTGGGTCACTTTTGGTATTCACGCTAATATTTGTATGTAATATGTTTGGAAAAATGTATTGTCAATCTTTGTAATATCAAACCTGAACAAGTAAAGCTGCATGCTTTGTGTAACAAGTCTTTTATCAAATCCAATGTATCATTTTAAACGACTTTTTGTCGTTCTTATATATCTTGTGTTATTGATCTGAGAAGTAACACGCCCCGGATATCCTTATTCCGCTGCGACCCAATTTGGGGGTGTTACAGATTGGTATCAAGAGCCAAGGTTATAGAGAACCAGGTCAAATGTTTTGCTGGACTATAACCGTTTTCAAACATTGCATTCATAAAAAGGGGTTTTTACGGGACACACTAGTTGTTGCATTAGTTAGTTATACTAAATGCATTCATAATTGATATACGTGTTTATAATATATTACGTATATTACAATAAGAGCCTTATATAATATACTCATATAAGTTATTTCTGCTGGTCACAGCAGTCATGTCAGCTGATTCCGTAGTTACCTATACTTCTGTTCACTCTGAGGCACGATCATGGAGTATCCCATCTGAGGATCCTTACGAGGAGGCTGCCAGACAGTTACTGGAGCAGGCACCACGTTCTCCAGAGTATGTACCTGATCCCATGGAGCTGGAGGATCATGTACCAGTGTTCATTCATTGAGCCTGAGCACCCTGAGGGACTTAGTGCCAGCTAAGGATGAGGCACCTATAAAGGCATACATTACTGAGGTTGCTTCTGCACTCCTACCACCATCCTTTTTTGCCCTACTTTAATCCGACCCCCATTGTACTAGAGCTGCATGGATCAAAATGAGAGATTGCAGCACCAATCACCTATCATCCACTACTACATCTAGAGGACCCCACCCTTGTTACCTATTACCATACTACAACCATCCACTAGCCGCAGAGCTGATATTCCCGAGGCTGACACGCGCTTGGAAGAGGCTACTACTTACTGCTCCCAGACCTGGGGTTGTGAGGTTGGGTGAGTTCTGCTGTTGCTGCTGCCGAGTCAGCCAGAGGACCCACTATGGCCAGTAGGGTCGATTGCAGTTCTGTAGACACTGTGGAGACTAGGGTCCGAGATACTAAGAGGAGGATGATGGCCGCCTTAGAGGTGGTCAACGTAAGGGTCAGTTACCAGGTAGATGTTCGCGTTTGAGAGTGTTTTAGAAGTTTTTTACTCCCGATACCATTCACGATGTCCTAGAAGGATCGGTGAGCTGTGAGAGTGAGATTGAGGTATTGAGGAGAAAGATACTTGCTTGAGCAAGAGAGTATAGAGACCCGTCAAGCCTTGGCTAGGTCTAAGGCTTACAGCAGGGCATTAGAGGCACGGGTTACAGTGTTAGAGACTCAGGCGCGTCGCCACGAGTGGCAGCGTCAGGACGCGGATGATCGCGCGATGAGGCATATCATGCGTATTCAGGCTTTGGAGGCTGGAGCACGCGATGACACCTTAGAGGATACTGGTAGTAGTGCCTAGGGTTACTACCATATTGTAGCTATACTATATAGCCTGCTAAGTTTTTATGGGTTACTCCCAGCTAGCAGGCGGTATAGATCTTTTGTTTTGATTAGCTATCCGGTATGGATCTTTTGTCTTTTGTTTAGCTATGTTGTATAGCCTACTAAGTATTACGGGTAACTCCCAGTCGTAGGCTATAGGTTGATTTTTCATTTTGTAACTAGCGATTGGGAATCATTGTCGTACCAAACAGATCATGTATATTTCCAGATTATATATGGAATGGATGTATTATGTTATGTTGATCTTGTGTTGGTTTTATGTTTCACTATGTGATGTGATCTTATTTTATTTATGATGCATATGTTATGTCACGTTATGATTGTATTAAAATCTAATGGGTATTGTATTTTCTTGTGATTGAAGAAAATGACACCAAAATGATCCACAAGGTTAAAACCAGTCACACTAACCCCAGATGCAACAACTACCACAACTGTTACTGAGGCACAACTATAGGCCTTAATTGACCAAGGAGTTGCTGCTGCAATGGCAGAAGCAGATGCAAGCAGGGTTAGGAATGGCTACACATCAATGTTCGACGACCAAGGCCAGCACAAGCTGTTCGCGAATGCTCTTACTCAGAATTCCTAAAATGCAAACCTTTAGACTTTAAAGGCACTGAGGGAGTCGTCATACTCACTCGATGGTTTGAGAAAATGGAGTTTGTGTTTAGCATTAGCAATTGTACAACATCTTATCAAGTCAAATTTGCGACTTGCACTCTACAAGACGATGCTCTTACATGGTGGAATGCCCATGTTAAGACCACTACTCCCGAAGCAGCTCATGCCATGGGCAACACTTAAAGAAAATGATGACTGATAAAACTCCCCTGAGGGGTTGGATCTAAGAAGTTTGAGACGAGATGTGGAAACTTAAGGTTTAAGGGCACGATGTGGTGGCCTATAATCGTTGATTTCAGCAACTAGCGTGGATGGGGTGCTAGGATGTTCCCAGAAGTGGTAGAGCAAGATGAAAAGTATATCGGTGGCTTGCCCGATATGATTACTTTGGCAGTGTAAAGGCATCAAAGCCGAAAACCATGCAAGAGGCTATCGAGTTTACAACTGAGTTGATGGATGGAGAACGGGCCCATTGCCGATGCTGAACGTCAGGCAGAAAAGAAAAGAATGTCTTATGATGATCTTCCTAGAACAATCAAAACCAACAACAACAGAATAAGAGGCAGAACACAGGCCATGCCTACACTGCAGGCAATAGTGACAGGGAAACCTTGTGGGTCTCTTAAACCGCTAGTCTTTCAAGTGTGATTACAATCATGAAGGTCCTTCGTCCACCTAGGAGCCCAATAAACTTACTAAAAGGTTGGGCCATCTGGCCAAGGATTGTGAAACAGACCGGCAAATGCTAACACAACAAACGCAACAACAAACAACCGCACAACAACAATAATAATCAGAGGGGAATATGGTTGCTATTGAGTGCGGGAGCTCAAGGAAACTTTAAAAGAAACTGCCCAAAACTGAAAAACAATGACCGTGGTAATCAAGCTGGGTTCATGGACAGGGCTCCAACGAAGGTGTTAGGTGGTTGGAATGGCGAGGGGAAAACCCAAAAAATTGAGTTACGGGTCGTTCCTTCTAAACAACCGCTATGCTTATATCTTATTTGATACGGGTGCCGATCGGAGTTTTGTGTCTACTGCATTTAGCTCCCAAATTGATATCGCGCCATCTACCTTAGATCACTATTATGATGTCGTATAGTGTACGGGTGAATAATTGGGTTAAACACTATCCTTAGGGTTGCACATTAAACTTCCTAAACCACCCATTCAACATAAACTTATGCTGTTAGAAACTTGGTAGTTTTAGATGCTATAATCGGTATCGATTGGGTTGGCGAGAGTTACCAATGCGGTCATTGTGTGTGCCGAGAAGATTGTTCGCATCCCCTGGGGAAATGAAACCTTAATCATACACGGTGATGGAAGTAACCAGGGAAATGTGACACGATTAAACATCATTTCGTGCACTAAAACGCAAAAGCACATACAAAAAGGATTTCCTATCTTTTTGGCACATGTCACTGCAAAGGAGGTTGAAGACGAGTCGGAGAAGAAGCGACTTGAGGACGTGCCAATAGTTTGAGACTTTCCTGAAGTATTTCCTGAGGACTTGCCGGGTCTTCCTCCGACTCGACAAGTGGTAGTTTTCAAATTGATTTGGACCGCACCCCACCACCCACAACCCAACACTCTCCCACACACTACTGGTGTGCTCACCTGTAGCACGGGCACCTTTATCGTATTGGGCCTTTCGAAATGAAAGAGTTATCGGAGCAATGAATGAGTATCCCGGAAAAAGCATTTAATGACCAGTTCCTCACCCTGGGGAGCTCTGGTCTTGTTTGTCAAGAAAAAGGATGGATCATTCTGGATGTGCATTGACTATCAGGAATTAAACAAACTGACAGTGAAGAACCGTTATCCACTCCCCAGAATTGATGATTTATTTGATCATTTCAAGGGTCGAGTGTCTACTCGAAGATCGACCTAAGGTCAGGTTATCACCAACTGAGGGTTCGAGAAGAAGACATTCCGAAGACTGCCTTCAGAACTCGTTACGGCCATTATGAATTTCAAGTTATGCCATTTGGTTTGACGAACGCACCTGCCGTATTCATGGACCTTATGAATCGGGTGTGCAAACCATATCTGGATAAATTTGTGATTGTCTTTATTGACGATATTCTGATATATTCGAAGAACAAGCAAGAACACGAAGAGCACCTTAAGCTAATCTTAGAGTTGCTTAAGAAAGAGGAGTTGTATGCCAAATTTTCCAAGTGTGAATTTTGGATTCCCAAAGTACAGTTCCTCGGTCACGTGATTGATAGTGAAGGCATTCATGTGGATCCAGCCAAGATTGAATCCGTTAAAGATTGGGCATCTCCTAAGTCACCAACGGAGATTCGTCAATTTTTAGGTCTTGCTGGGTATTATCGAAGATTCATTGAAGGGTTTTCAAAGATCGCCAAACCAATGACTAAGCTTACTCAAAAGAAGGTCAAGTTTGTTTGGGGCGATAAACAAGAAGCAGCTTTTCAACTGTTGAAGCAGAAGTTGTGCAGTGCACCAATCCTTGCCTTACCTGAAGGAAGCGAAGATTTTATCGCATACTGCGATGCTTCAAAGAAGGGTTTGGGCGCTGTGTTAATGCAAAGGGAAAAGGTGATTGCTTATGCATCACGCCAACTGAAGATTCATGAGAAGAACTATACGACTCATGACTTGGAGCTTGGAGCGGTAGTGTTCGCTCTCAAGATTTGGAGGCACTACCTGTATGGAACCAAGTGCACGGTGTTTACTGATCATAAGAGTCTACAACACATTCTTAATCAGAAAGAGTTGAACATGAGGCAACGACGTTGGTTGGAGTTGCTCAGTGATTACGATTGTGAGATTCGATATCACCCAGGAAAGGCAAACGTTGTTGCTGATGCTTTGAGCAGGAAAGAACGAGAACCACCATTAAGAGTTCGAGCCTTAGTCATGACTATTAGTTTGGATCTTCCCAAACAAATCTTGAATGCTCAGACTGAAGCACGGAAACCAGAGAACATCAAGAATGAAGATGTTGGAGGAATGTTGGTTGAAAACGCTAAAAATCCAGAGGCGATTAGGACGGAAAAGTTGGAACCCCGTGCGGATGGAACCCTATGCCTCAATGGCAGGAGTTGGCTACCTTGTTATGGCAATTTCGGACTGTGATCATGCACGAGTCCTACAAATCAAAGTACTCTATACATCCGGGTTCTGACAAGATGTACATAGATATGAAGAAGCTATGTTGGTGGCCCAATATGAAAGCCAAATCGCATCTCCATATGTAGCAGTGTTTTGACCTGTGCTCAAGGCAAGGCAGATATCAAAGACCATCAGGATTGTTGGTACAACCCAAGATACCTGGGATGGATGTGGGACAAACATCACCATGATTTTGTTACTAAGTTCTCACGTTGTCGCAAGGCTACGACAACTATTTGGGTGAGTGTTGGACCGACTCACTAGTCTGCGATCTTCACACGATCGAGAGGAGGACTTCATCCGATGGATATCTTGCAAGAATGTACCCTCTATAAGGAGGTGGTCACGAGGCATGGAATACCTCTCTCAATTATTTGTGATCGTGACCCTAGGTTCGCATCAAATTTCTGGAGGTCACTTCAGAATGCTTTAGGTACTAGTCTGGATATGAGTACTGCGTACCATCCACAAACAGACGGGCAAAGCGAGAGGACCATTCAAACTCTCGAGGATATGCTGCGTGCTTGTGCGATCGACTTTGGAAAGGGTTGGGTTAACCATTTTCCATTAGTCGAGTTCTCATATAACAATAGCTATCACGCTAGCATCAAGGCCGCACCATTCAAAGCACTTTATGGTCGAAAGTGTCGTTCACCTGTTTGTTGGACTGAAGTTGGAGAAGCTCAAATCCTCGGTCCAGAACTAATTTTCAAGAGAACGACTGAGAATAATCATCCAAAATCAAGCAAAGGATGCAAGCCGCTAGTGATCGATAGAAGAGGTACACGATTCTGAAGCGTAAACGGATGGATTCCAATTCGGGGATAAAGTTTGCTTAAAGTTTCACCTCTTGGGAAAGGGGTCGTACGTTTTGGCAAATGGGGGAAGTTAAACCCCAGGTATGTTGGACCTTTCAAGGTGTTAGAAAAGGTTGGAGAGGTTGCTTACAAGCTCGAGCTTCCTGAAGAGCTGAGCAAAGTTCATAATACATTCCATGTGTCCAACCTGAAAAAGTGTCATGCCGACGAACCATTAGCCGTTCCGTTGGATGGACTTCATCTTGATGACAAGCTTCATTTTGTTGAGGAACCAGTAGAAATAGTGGGTGATTCGTGTGATAGTATATATATATAATAACACAAATGCAAATCTCAACCAAATGCCCTTAACCAAGGCAAAAGGTCAAAATCTACACAAAGAGATTAAATATATAAGAATCAATTATAAAAAGATGAAAGAGAATATTCCCGGTCGTATGTCCAACGAAGGCTGCAAATGAATAGATAATCTGGTTGAATGAGAAATTGAATGATGGAGAATATATGATGGAAACACTGATATAATTACAACTAAAATTAATTAAATAAAACCTAATTTAATCTACGGGAAACAGATATAGGAAATGGGGATCTTAAAAACTACAGGGAATACAAAATTAGCTGATAGGGAATCCTAAAAGTAAATCTACACTAAAATTACGGGAACAGGATCAGGTATCGGGAAACCTAAATACTAAAATTAAGAAAAATATATGCTATTATTAAATTAAAAATTAAAATTAAATTCTAATTAAGTTAATTTGAAAAATAAAGAAAACTAGAACTAAAACGGAGGTCGTTTGAATGCTAAACGAAAAGAAACGGTAAAACGCACCCGGTAAAACGGGTCTAAGACTGAAATTTAAGAAAAATTAAGCCTATACTAAATTTTATATTTTTCCTAGACACTAAATGACAAAAGAAAATTTTATAAAAAAGAAAAATATTTTTTTATTAATTTTCTGATTTTTTATGATTTTTCTAAGTTTTAAGTAATAACTAAAATCTATTTTAATTGCTAGAAAATACAAATTTAACTGGAAAAATATAGAAAAATGGTTTTAAGATACTAAAAAGGTGCAGAAAAATTATGGAACAAAAAGCCCCAATTTCTATTGGCTAATTGAACCCTAATTTGCTTAATTAAAATTATAAACCCTAATTAATAAAACTAAAAACAAAAATATTAACTTTTTTATTTAATTAAGAAAGACAGGGTAAAAAGTGAAAGAAATGAAACAATAGGGTAGGCGGGCTAACTATGGAAATTTTACACAATAGAAGAAACAGTTAACCTTAAACTATTAGACAATTACAAAACAGACCCTACGATTTCAGCTTATTTAGCTTATTGAAAAATTGAGAATTAGCAAAAACTTAAAACTACAAAGTTGTAGACTAGCTTAATCCTAACAACTTTAACAAAAGCACTTTCAACTTTAGACCAAAGAATAAGCTGAAAAATAAGCAACTAGTCTGCTGTTACAGAAAGTACTTGTTTCCCTATACTTTTGGATTTTTGCTTATTGAGGGCTTAATACTTGATGAAAATTAAAACTAAAAGAGGCTTATTGAAGCTTAAGATGTGCATTAAGAAGATTTGAACTAAAATTAACCTTGCTAACTAAAATTGTAAAGAAAATTAAGATGAAAAATTGCAAGTTTGACTTGAAACTGGTTTTTAGCTTTTTATTTCTCATAAGCTAAACAAGCTTATGTTTGGGCCTCTTAGGTGCTGATATTTTGGAAAAGAAGCTAACCTAGCTTACTTCTAATCAACCTAGCTTAAAAGGATTTGTAAAACTCTAAAGGAAAATGAGAATTTCAAAGTAAAAAAATTGACAAAAAACTTATACTGATATGCTATGTTTTGCTGTTGCATTGTGTTTGCTGGTGGCCAATTGACATGCACTAAAAATGCGGCACAATTTTAGATCTATTATGATCCTAAGTGAGCTCTAAACAACCTTTACTCTAAGATGCTTTTAAAATTTAAGACTCTAGTGACTACACAATTTTGAAAATGTGCCTGGTTGCAAAGAATGATAGATTTTTAAACTCTAACTTTTGTAAAAATTAAGTCCTAACTCTAAAACTTGTTATCTCTTGCACAATGACCTAAATCAGCTTGTTGAGATGATTTGGACAAAAGTAGAATTGACTTTAAGACGAATTTAGGCTTAATCCAAAACATGTTTATGTAAGCTGTCAAAGCTACTTTGCACTCAAAAATTCTTTTCAAGCTTATATTCCTTAAAACTTTTTATCTGCTTCTACTTTTATTAAACTAATGTAGCTATTTGAACTGTAAAATTAGTAGCTTATTAGGCAAAATAAGGCTATTACTCTACTAAGCTTTTAAACTACTATTATGACAGATTAGAATATAAATGAGATTATCTCAACTACAACTTATGAAAACTAAAGACAGCTATATAAACAAACTTAAACAAACATTATAAGAAGAGAATTAAGCCAACTTTGAACATGAATAAGCAAATGTTAAAACTCAAATTAAGCTAAAATGAATCTAAGATAATAGAACTGGAGTATGGAGGTCTCAGTAAGAGCTATCTAGTTGTGTGAGTAGCTCAAATTGTAACCTATAGTGACTTCCAAAGTCTCTAAAACCAGAGCTTAAAGCTCATAAGCTAGATAAAGCTTAATTCCTCTTTTGAACCTCCACTTTGAGACTTATGAACTCAAGTGATCATTTTAAAATGTAAATGAGTTAATCTTGATATGAAATGAAAACTTAACCAACAACCTTTTACTAAACATTGAGCTTAATTAGAACTCTATAAGCTACTAACGAGCTTATTTAATTTTGACAGAAGCAATAAAAAGAAAACTCTTGACTTTTTTGATTAAAACACATGCAAATTACAATTAAACTCTTTAAAGTAGAACTGCGTACAACTAATACAATAGAAAAAGACTTAAATTAAAAACATTAAAACTAAAACAGGGTAAAATATGGTGTGTGGTGCTCGGCTTGGTCTTCTCTCTTTTATAGAGGTCCTTTGCCTTCTCTTTGTCTTGGGTTGTGTTTCTGTGAGCATACAAAGTCTCTCCAAGCAATCCTAGCCTTTCATTGGCCTTGTACATCATCTCACCATTGAAAGGGTCTTCGTGTTGTGTGATTTTGCCAGGGGAGAGGTTATAAAGGGGTTAATGGGTTGTGGGGAAAGGGTATGGGTGAGCTGGGAAGGTACTTGGGATAGTGGTTTGGAAGTGAAACCGTGGGATGAGGCTGGTTTGAGGTTTTGGCGCCAAGGGTTGAGGTACAGTTATGGTTCGTTTGTTTAAAAGAAAAGAATGAAAAAGATGCAAGAGTGGCCCTTGAACTTTGGTTCTCTTTTCATTTTCTATCTTGGCCCGAGTTTAGTTATAAACTAGTTTGGAAAGTGGCATGATTGGTCCTTGTCGTTTTTATAACAAAAGAATAAAGAAGTTTTGGGTAATTGCAAAACTGGTCCCTGCGTTTTATAACTAAAAGGGTAAAAGGGTTTTAGGTAAATTGCAAAACCAGCCCTTGTGTTTGTTTAAACCATTTTTCTTTTATAAAACAACTTTCAAAATTGGCAATTTTAGCCCCTAAAGTTTTATAAAAAGAATTGTGGGCTTTTGTTGGGCTTGGGTTTTGTGTTGGGCTTTTGGGCTTGTATTGGGCCCAATTGAGTGTGTCTGGGCCCAATAAGGTTTAGGCTTATGTTATTGGGCTTTTTAAGGCCCAATAAGGTACAGGTTTGGTTATTGGGCTTTTTCAAGCCCAATAAGGTTATGGAGTGGGTTTTGTGTGTACAATGGCTGAGATTGGCTGTAACTGGGCTAGGATTGGGCCTTCAAAGTCTTCACAGTCTTTGTCAAATGCACACAAATGGGCTGTTGTAATTGATTGAGGGCCCATTTGGTCTTCACAGTCTTCATAGTTATACTATTGGGCTTTCCCGGCCCATCAGATGGGTTAAGATTGCATCCAACAGTATTCTTCAGTTTTGACTCTGACTTTGGCATTTTTGGACTTTGGCCTTGATTTTGCACAGTCTTTTCCATTCCATGCTCAGTTTTGTCATTTTGGCTTGGTTTTCTGTCTTTTTGATGATATCCACTTCCTGCACAATACAAATGCAAAACAAACATATATTTGGCAGTTTTTGTCTGTTTTTGGTCATTTAAGCTCGTTTTTAGAGGTAAAAGATATGTGTAATTAAGCACTTATCAAGTGGGCTGTGAAGTTAAACAGTTGAAGCGAAGCCGGATCCCATTAGTCAAGGTTCGATGGAACTCTATGCGAGGTCTGAGTCTCGTGGGAAATGAAGATCCAATTCAGAAGAAATACCCACCTCTTCCCAAGACCGGCACCGTCGTCAAGTGCTTACATCGTGAGCTTGAGGACATGGTCTGTTTAATGGTGGGATGTCTTTATAACACCCGTTGGTTTTCAAGTCATTGACGACGTCGTAATCTTACTATTTATTTTTAGGTCGTACGCGTTTGCTTGTAATTTCAGGTAGTAAGTAAAATTTCGGGTAAGCTAAAATATTTGCTTTCATTGTAACGGGCTCAAACAATTAAGCGATTTGCATCAATCAAGTATTACATATTTAGTTTGAGAATAATTATGGTCAGTGTTCATTATTTTTATTAGTTACGTACATTTATTTCGTTTCGCCGATTAAGACGTGCTTAGACTACCCGGTACCACGTTAATTAATTCTTCGCTTCAACAATACCCACAATTTGTACCCATCATCTCAAAAGTTTTATTAAATTTTATCCAGTTATATTACTTTTACACTTTGTACATTAGGAAAATAAACCAAGACACAAAATCCTTGCAAATAAACACCTTTTATATAAAAGCTACAAGTTGTAACTTTAATATATGATACAAAATATTAAGTTAAGTGCAAAAGGCTTCTAGAAGACCTTCTCCCCCCTAGCTCATGTCTACAACAACAATAATAGACATTAGGCACACATTTTCTTCACCACTTGGTCTTGTACATCAACTAGTTATTAAACATAGCCATCTCATGTTCCTTTGACCAAAGACAAGTCCATAGTCTTCCTTAAGACCCTCCATATGTTTTCTTAACCACTATTGCATCTTTTGACCCTTCTAGCTCACATATAACACTAGTATACTTGTAAGAGAAAACTCACCCAACACTTAACACTTATCAAGGGGCAAAAACGATCCCTCTTTCGCTCTATATGCCCACGGCAAACCATACACCCCCTTTAAGCAATTCATACAAATTATTTTACAAACTATACACACCTACATACATTATTCCTAAGATATTCTAAGATGTTTCCAAGCATTGGCTAACCATTTGCAAGTAGTTATCAAGATAAGGGAAGCAAGGGTTTTAAAGAACGGGTGCGGGTGCGGTTTTTGCCTTGACTCGTTTTTGGGTCAAACGACCTCCGTTTTCAGTCTAGTCTTTTTCATCTGCGTTATTTTGTTCCCCTAGAGGAGTTTGAAGCAAAAATTTCTTCGTAGGTTAATTTTAAAGATTTTAGGTTTTTGCCCCTTTGTTTCGGGATTCGTGCTTTGTTTTTCTAGCTTAATATTCATTAATTATTAGGTTGTTTCTGAAAAATTTTGTTTGTTATGTTTAATTTAACGTTCCCACACTCTCTAATCATTTTTTATCATTCAAACTCCAATCTTCAGACTGTATCGAATTTTCCAGCACAGCTCGTTGGGGATATACGACCGGGAAATAATTCTATACTACTTCCTCGGTTTTTATTGTTTGTTGATTTTTTAGACTTATATACATTTTATATTTTATCATATATTATATATTTAGTATAAAATTCGACGATCATACATCAACTAGTTATTAAACATAGCCATCTCATGTTCCTTTGACCAAAGACAAGTCCATAGTCTTCCTTAAGACCCTCCATATGTTTTCTTGACCACTATTGCATCTTTTGACCCTCCTAGCTCACATATAACACTAGTATACTTGTAAGAGAAATGTAACAACACTTAACACTTTCAAGGGCAAAAAAACTATACCTCTTTTCTCTATATGCCCACGCACAAACATACACCCCTTTAAGCAATTCATACAAATTATTTTACAACCTATACACACCTACATACATCATTCCTAAGATATTCTAAGATGTTTCCAAGCATTGGCTAACCATTTGCAAGTAGTTATCAAGATAAGGGAAGCTAGGGTTTTAGTTGGAAATCTAGGGTTTCTATTGTTGCAAGCTTTGGTTTTGAGTCTAACTAGGGTTTTCGCACTTATTTTTCATCATCATATTATCATCTCTCTTAAGGGTTTCTAAGCCTTTAAGCTTTTCATTTTCATGGTTTATGTGTTATGAAGTTATGTAGTGAAATCACCATTTAGGGACTTTTTATTATGTAAAAAGAGTTTTACTTGTGGGTTATGGATTTGTAACTTTTACACATGTTATGATATTAGTATATCAGGTTAGAATGGAGAGATATGTAATTTACCATGTTGATTTAGTGTAAAAAGGTATATACAAATTAGGGTTTTAAAAGTTCACTTAATATGTTTCAAGTAAAAGTATGATAAATGACATGTTAACCTTGTTTATGGACTTTTGGTTATGTTATAAGAACCCTAAAATAAGGTTATATTGGAGTAATAACCCTTGTTCACTTTACTTGAATGTATAATAGGTTTCATGTATTAAAACTAGTTAATAAATTTGCATAATAAAAGTTATGGTTTGTATGTATCATTGTGGACTTGTAATATTGGACCCTTTTTGGACAATATATGGGATTAATGGACTGATTATATGTAAAACTCTATAACATATGTGTTATAAGACTTTGGTTAAAGTTACAAAAGTTAATAGTATGAAAACAAGTTAATATGGATTAGAAAATAAATATACTTATTTTCTTTTTTTATAAAAAAATTCTACATCTCAAGTGGGAATCCGTACATAGATGAAACTTAAAAAACGGAATAAATAGCGAAAAAAGATACGGTGAAAACAAAGTTTTACGAATAAATAAATCGGATTTATAAAAGAATTTTTATAAAACATTTTATAAAAATTATATAAAACAGCAAGTTTAGTATTTTTAACAGATTACACATATTTTTAGGATTCAAAAATGATAAGATTCGTAATTTTTCAATTAATAACTGAAGGTTATGAATTTCGCGAGTTTACGGACAATTATTACTTTTATAAAAACGTTACCTATTCATCAGAAACTTTTATTTTTGTTAAACTCATAAATTTATATAACTTTCAATTACAAGAACGTACTCGAAAGAATCGCTAAAAACGGAGCTATAACGAATAAAATACGACGTTTACGGGTTTTACGACGACAAAAACAATATAAGTAAACTTATGATCTGGTGTGAACTGTAAAAGTTAATGTTCAACAGTAGGTCCAAATTTTGAAAATATCAAATATTGATAACTCGTCTTAATACAAAAACGTGAGCGCAAGAAACGCCTCAAACGGACTTGAAACGCGAAAGTTACGTCAGTTTTGCTAAAACGGTAATTATAAACGTTTTAACTTATTAAACACAATTTTACCAAAACAATTAGATGGTGATCTAGCTATGTAGAATTGTATATGGTAGATGTTAATTACCATGCTTAGCACTTATACGACCTATGTTAATTTAGGTTGCATTCGATCATTTACGTGACGCGCTATTTGTGATATTTGGTTTTTATCAGTTAACTCAAAGGTGGTTCATGGCCTACATTTTTACGATTTCAATGATTTATAAATTTGGGGTGGAAACATGCTTTGTTTTATAAATTGGACGCAAGTGTATATTTTATATTGATTACGGGTTTGCCTAAGTAGCGATAACCCAAGTTGAGCCCATTATCATGAACTGTCAATTGCATAGATGTAGTTGTAAATTACATTATGTGAGCGCGAATGTTATGAATAGATCTATTTGGGATTGACCTCCCCGTTCGGGTGATTAGCTATCATCGGAAACGAACGATATAACATGTCAAATTTGGGATGTTTAGGGTTGAACATCTGATCGGGCAGAATAGCAATATTTATTATTGCGAATATAATTGTCGAGCTTCAGTGTCATGAGCTTAGAAAAACGTAATTGGATTTTGTGATGTCTGCATCTGTTGCATTATCACGGGGAAAGTCTTGCGGTCCTGCATATTATAATTTACTAACCTATGAATTCACCAACATTTTTGTTGACATTTTAAAGCAATGTTTTCAGGTGGTCAATAGGCACGAGTGCAAGGGATTAATTGGTTAGGGGGGGGGACACTTTTGGTTATCACGCTAAAGATTTGGATGTAATTTGTTTTGGGAAATGTATTGTCAATCTTTGTTATATCAAACACTGAACAATTAAAGCTGCATGCTTATCACGGGGAAAGTCTTGCGGTCCTGCATATTATAATTTACTAACCTATGAATTCACCCCCGGATATCTTGTCCTATTGATCTGAGAAGTAACACGCCCCGGATATCCTTATTCCGCTGTGACCCAATTTGGGGGTGTTACAAAAATACCATTAGAATTAAGAGTTAACTTACACTCTCAGTGATCGACACCCTACTTACCAACGAAGCTACATCCAATCGGGTACACTGCTCGTTAAAGTGTTGTTTTTAGGTATAGTCGGCATAAAATAAATAGTAAAACTTGATAATAAATAACAACCTACATGACGACACATCAGGAGCATACCCCATGATCATGCACAGCGTTTGGATGCACTACCACCTACCTTGTTTGAGGGCTATGATCAAGACCTTAGGGAGTTGTATACTAGGTCAGGGGCGGTTAGAGATGAGATCTTTTGGCAGAGGTATATGTTTTGGAGTTTAGAGCAGGAGTAGGAGACGGCTATGGTGACTTTAAGTGCTATATGGAGGCCGGTATTAGCTTTAGAGTCATGGGCAAGTCAGACTGATGCCTAGAGAGCAGCTCTGTAGCATGCTATATATGATATTTAAAAGGAGAGCCATGATTTGAGGAGGCAGATTGCTGAGGAGAGGCATAAGTGATTAGAGTTGACAGATCATGTTGCTAGGATGGAGAGGGGACATGAGTCTAGAAGGGAGTAGTAGACTATATAAGATTCTTAATTAAGAGTTTGTACACCACTAAACTGAGTAGCTTCAGTTAGTGCTAGATCTATGCTGGATAGTTCATTTGGTAGGGATTATGAGCTAGTTGTTATTAGTCTATAGACGACTCATGTCAAAGTTAGGATTAACCTTAGAGGTAGAAAGTTTTGTAAGATTTGGGAAATTAATTAATGTTAGTATGTTTTATTATTTGATCCGGTATATTAGTACGCGGGAACGTCGCTAATTGCACATATTCGATGTGACACGTCACTCACATCGGGTAGAGTTACCAATTTTGTGAGACCTCTCACGTACTTATTCCCCACTTGTGTGGAACTTGAAAAATATTCAAGTTGCCATGTCACACCGCTGCGTTGGAAGAACGCAGAGTTAGGAAAAACCCTGTGAAGTCACGAGGAGACTTGGCCGTAATTGTAGTAAACTGATTTGGAACTTGGTTTTGATTATAGCATAACCCTAATGAATATTCTAAATTCTTAGTGGGTTGGAACCCAAAGTACTCGGAGCAAGTAAAATCTACTTGCAAGAGTCTAGACTTTTGATAAGCAAACCTTAGATGATCTTGAAAGAGCAATGCAAGAGTTGTGATGTGTGGGACACATAACTCTTGGAGGACTAAAACCACTGAATAGAACAACCGAGGGACTAGATGCTGTCAAATTCTTTAAGAGTTTTGCTGTCGCGTCGAGGACTGGATCATATCCGGACACCCGACCGAATATGTAATCCAAATGTTAGGGAGAACTATCAAGTTGAGGAGATAGTAGGAAAGATTATCATGTTATGTGAAACAGGATCTAGATAGATCATAAGGAAGTGTAAGGACTAAACTTTAGAACTAAGTCTCTAGGGGAATCAAAAATAAACCTCGCTTGACGAGACTGAATCGGTAGAGAACTAGTGCGTTATGTTGAGGAATTAAAATTTTGTCGTTGTTGTGTTTAATGATTTAAGTTGAATTTTGGGGTGAAATTTCTTTAAGGGGTTAGACTGTGATAACCGATAAAATTTTCATGGGTCTTAGTATTTTAAAATACTATAATTATATCGGCGTCTTTCAATATTGTTAGTTTTCTTGGAAAAAGCTGAAAAGTTGACTTCGGTTGACTCATTTGCGTGAAACGGTTACGGTTTAACCGGGTTTTGAGAGAGTCTTGAGCTTCATAAGTGAATCACTTTTGATTCATCTTTCCATATCGGAGTGTCTATGTTGTTATTTTAATGCTTTCCGGGAAGTTTTCCCGCGTTCAGCGAAAATCGTCACGCAGCGTGTACCGGCATGATAGTTAATTTGAGAATGGGTTTAATAATCTTGGGTGAATTTAATGAAATTATTTGATAAGTAATTTCGTAATTTGATGTAACGTTCGTCTAGAACGCAAATCGTTGAGGTGTGATTTAAAAGTTATCAGAAAACGGATGTTTTCGTTACATTCAACTTAAAGTCCGTAATGATTGTGAAAGTGAAGTTTTTTTACAAGTCTAAAATGACAAGTCATATTTTGAAGTTGAGATACTTCTAAACTTGTGAGAAGGGTTTCGGTTAAATTTAAACTAAACTCGTATTTTGGTCCCGATACGTCCGTTAATGTTCAAAACGAATTTTAGGAAGTTTAATTTGGAAATATGTCGTGTAAATAATTTAGGTTCTTGGAAAAGTGGTTTTAAGTTCAATAAAAATACTAAGGAACTTCGGGTAACGTCTTAAATTGATGAAATTTGAGTTTTAAGTGAACCCGACACAAAACGGAGCAATCCCGAGACCCCTAGGATGTTTGGCCGGTTAGAGACAAGGGAGGGGAACAAGATGGCTTTTTTTAGCTAGTTGGTCCTAGCAATGGTTGATGACATCAAATGACGTCACTTTATTATATCATTTATCCCATCTGTTTTGCCCACTTTTATATAATTATTGCATTATTTGGTACTTAATTGCTTTAAAGTTGATAAATGCAGTAATTCAGGAGTGTTTTGTAAAGATGAGCTAAAAGGCGCATATTTGGAGCTAAAACGAATACATTTGAAGATTTCTGAATTTTCACCAATACGCCGTATCTAACTAAAGAGATACGGGGTATCTGCGCCAATACTTAACAAGAAAACGCGTTTGACCAATTCCCAATACGGCGTATTCACTCTGTCTACATACGCCGTATCCATGAAGATAACTATTCGAAGATACAATAAATCAAGTAAATTGGAAATAATATCAAAGATTTATTATGAACGTAGCGCGCACTCCAAGGAATCCAGCCTAATACGCTGTATCGACCTTGCTGGATACGGCTTATCGAGTATTAATAGAAGACTCAAAAATGAGTTTTCAGTGTGCAATATCATATTCTTTATACCATACTCACTAAAGACGAATTTTAGAAGAGAAGATCAGCCACCAAGGTCAAGCATTGATCATGAATCTATAGAAGACATCGTGTAATTCTTACTATCTTAATCGTTCGATTTTAAATTGTTTGATTACACTTGTATAATTACAATGGCTGTGGGCTAATACCCTCGGGTATTAGCCATCTTAATGAAAGTTCAATGTTTGGTTTGTTTTGAAAAATTGATTTCTTAATTTATCGTTGATTGTTTAATTATGTTTATCACCTCATGCTTGTTTATGTGTTTGAATATGTGACATATCATTCAACTGGGTCTAGTGATACGAACCAAGTAATCTAGATACCGGGATAGCTCTCCATATCGTGTTTCATATGTCTGGACCAATAGGATCACAAATAACGTTCTGTCTTTGTCTTTGAATTATGAGCTTAGTTGGACCGGTAGGTGACCCGTTTATGTTTCAGCAATCATGCTCTTAATTTACTGATAAATATTGGAATAGTGGACTACCAGTATATAAAACACCATCAAACAATAAGTGGGTAAAGTCCCGTTGGGATAGGGTTTTAACAGGATCACCACTGCTTTAATTCTCTAAGATAGATTATAATTAAACTAAAGGATGCTTTATGCGGATGCGCTTAATTGTGACAGGATTAATCGTGTCTAGGTCTTAGGATGATGTCCAGCCTAAGTCTTAAGAATGATATGCCGCTTCGAGATAAGTAAATCATTGCACTAAAACAAACAAACCAGCATTGAACCGGATTTAATATGGCTAATACAGTTTTCTATCATTTGGCTTGTACCGCTTTTCTATCTTCTAATCTTCCTCTTTTGTGTTTATTGTGTATTGAATTGGTATTTATTTCCACCAAATCTGTGCCAGTCTCTCTTGCTGAAAACCCCCATATCAATAGACAAAGTACATAGCATAGGTTTAACCAGTAAATAAACTAATTAAAATACTGATAGAATATAGGATTAAATTTCCACTCTTAGTGTTCGACACCCTACTTACCGCGAACTCCATCTTGACCGGGTACACTGCTCGTTAAAGTGTTGTTTTAGGTTTGTCGGCTAAATATAAATTTAAAACTTAATAATCAAATAATTGACCCTACACGATAGCACATAAGGTTTTTGGTGCCGCTGCCGGGGAGTGAAATTATTAAACCCTATTCTTATCAATATTTCTAACCTTTAATTAGTTTAGTTTAGTGTAATCTAATTATTTAAATTCTGTTTGCATTTATCCGCATTGTGTGCTTGTTTGTGTGTTTAATTTCATGCATTGAATATTTTGCATATTGTGTGTTTGTGTGCATTGTTACAGTCTGTTGTAACATTCTGAGTCGAATACTTAATATGGCGTATTCATCTTCTTGGATACGGCGTATAAATTTTTTCTAAACCAATACAGCGTATTCGACTCTATCATCAATATGACGTATTCAGTTTACTGAATACGGCGTATTAGGCTATTTGACCATTTTTTTTCCTAGCTATTTTATTACAGGTTAAAAATGGACAACCCCAATATCACTATGGATGAATACATCAGACTTCAGGAGGAGAAAGCTCTAAGTCGGGGTGAGACGTTTAATTGGCAAACTGCCACATACGCTAAGATGGAATATTGTGAAGATGCGGACGACTGCTTTACAAACTTCAAAACCAAATTTCCAGCCATAGTCCTGGATAATACATTAACATCCAATGCAACAATCTCATGTGAACCTACGGTAAGTCCTCTTAACGACAATGAAATTGACTTTAGAATATCGTTTGACGAATCCGACGATGAAGATCACGCGGTAGTTTATGACGAAAATTCATTTTCCTATAAAATAATTTCTGTCAACGATTTGAAAACGGATTCAGAAAATGATAATGAAAAAGTCAATATGCCTTCGTTTCCGTCACCCGGGCCTAAGGTCAGTTATTCTAATGATTTAGACTTCTTTAAAGATTTTGAGAATGAATTTCCAGCCATTGTTTACAATGATGCTCTAACGTCTAAATCAGATTTCTTAACTGAACATATTATAAGTCCTCAACATATCGATGAATTTAATAATGAAACATCATTGCCCAAATGTGATGAAAAGGAATAAAACGTTTTATACTTTAATGATTTATTTCCTTTTAACGTGATTTATCCCGATGATCTAAAATCGGATACGAACAATGATAATGACAAAATCGATATTGAGCAACCTTCGGGGGATATGTCTGTCAAACCATTACCTAATGTAATAAATGTCGATGCACAAGGGTCAAATAAGCTTTTGGAAACTAGTCATGATAGATCTAATAAATTTTTCAAAACTAAAATTTTTATCAAGGAATTAAATGCTAATATCATGACTTGTATATATCTTATCAATGGGATGTTAATAAATCTTATCAAGAATTTATATGTGCCATTCGGCATCCTGTTCGACCCCAAATTGTTTTATAAGGATGGGATTAAATTAGGGTAAGTCTAACTTAAAGACTTTTCTGTAAACAAAAGTACTTCCCAGGAGACAACTCGGTCATTTTAATTTTTTATCGCATTTTAATTGTTTGTTGCACGAGTCTGTCTTCCAAGACACTCAATACGGCATATCAAACCCCTCTGGATACAGCGTATTGAGATGTCTGGACATTATCAGTTTTTAAAACTTAATATTTAATTTCCAGTAATTTAATTGTTTCTACATGAACAATACGGCGTATCCTAGGGTTTGGGATACGGCATATTAATCCCTGTATAGTTGTGTATTTAATTGTTTTCTTGTACCATTCTAGCGAGATAGAATTTGCACTTGTCTTCTAATCTTTTATACAAGACCTTGCTGAAACTATGATATGATATATGCTGAAAAAGACATGTGTTGAACTTATCCAGTCATGCTGAAGCCCTAGTCAACACACTTTTTGCTCAAGGACTCATCTTGGAGAATTATCACGAGCAAGACATCAGGGAGTTTTCTGTTCTAATTCTATTCTTCCTTATTATTCATTATTTTATCTATACAACTAGGACGTTGTATAATTTAAGTGTGGGGATGGAGAATTAGAACGTACTTGTCTTCTTTTTTACAAAATAACATGCAATGTGCTTAAAATCGGTCAAAATTTAAATTATTTCAGCATGACTTTTGTAAAAGTCACTAGTTACATTACCTAGCGCACTATAACCCTTGATACATATTGTGAGAATTAAGCCTATTCCGTTTCAAACTGTCTTTTAAAATTCCACAAAATTATGAGTGTGTCGGTGATGTAGTGGACTTTAGAACTTGGCCTGGTATATCACTCAAGAGCGCCATGATTAGTACTATGGATTTAAATGGAAGAACATGTTCAACTGATAAATTTCTAGGATTTAACCATTTAACACCCCCATTTTTACAATATAGCAGCGGAAGCTAATCTAGGGTATTACTTCATAGTACAACAGTCACAATCATAGAAAATGACTCAAAAGAGACGTTTTTAAAAGATATGTTATCATTCATTAAAATCAGAGTTTTACAAAGGCATGTCCCAAAATCTAGAAACATAAAATGTGAATGATAACAAGTTTTAGCCATCTTCAAGTCCATGCCACTCCATGCCATAAGTTGCTTAATTACATGGGATAAACATGCATAAAAAGAGTCAACACAAATGTTGAGTGTGAAAATCAAGGTTGCAATGTAATTGTTGAAATCCCAAGTCATAGGGTAATAATTGCGCCACATCAGTTATAGAAAAATAGTATTATAGTGTTCATTATTGTATCTAAGCTCATGGCTCACATATTTAAACTTAATAGAATCAGGAGCTTCTACTTGAGACATACTAGGAGTCACTATCAAAAGAGATACTAGGAGCTATTATCCAAAGAGATGTTAGGAGATATTACCCAAATTTGAATGCAAATTCGATATTGGGTTACGTTGTTATACACCCGTTATTTGTAAAACAATATTATTGCCATTAGCTCATGAATCCGAAGCCTTGGGATATATTTGATACGTTATAGCCCCAACGGGTGCCTTTGCCAAAACACCCGCAGTTATATTCTAATGATGTGCAATTGGTTACCGATATCACTGGGTACACCAACGGGGAGTCCAACCCAAATAGATCTATTCACAACATTCGCGCTCACTCCGTAGAGTAATTAACGGTTCATGATATTGGGGACTTAAAGGCAAAATAGTTACTTAGGCAATAATAAATCAGGACAGCATACAGAAAATAATTGCATTCATGGTTTATAGCATGTATCCCCCTCGCGGGTTTATAAAACATTTGAAAGATTGAAATGCGAGGCTATGAACTCACCTTAACAGTATAGGGAAATTTGATTGATAGCAAAGGTATATGAAATGAAAGTAACGGCTTCGTCACACGCAACCTGGGGTAATATGTCAAGTCTTAGTTTGATTGTTATGTTTCAAAACTTTATAAAGTATAATGTATATCTTTGATTGAATTATTATGGAGTATTGTATCACCGTTCGGGCCATCATAATTCAGAGGTCATTCAGTAAACGTTTGAGGAGCTAGGGCACTTTAAATCGTAAACCCAACAACTCAGTCAGAACGTAATACCAAGATGAAACCCCTTAATATGAAGCTCCCTAGTATTGTGATACGATATAGATTCGGGACAGGATTTTTAAAAAGCACATCGATGATGAATTTTATAATAGTTATAACATAATCGGTTTTAAGCGTTTTGCTCAATAACTGGAAATGATAAGCACGTCAAGCGTTAATTAAAGTTATGTCTTATAAGGTTTTGAACACATTTCTACACTTTTTCAAAATGTTACATTTTAGACCCTTAAGAATGAAAAATGGCAAAATATACCCTTGGAGTTTTCACTTTTACAAGTTTGGTCCTTCTAGTTTAAAAGATGTACAAAGTAAACCTTGTATTTTGGAAAGTGACATAATAGACCCCTATAGTTATAACTTTGATAAAATGACATTTTCAATCCCTTTAGTTATAAGTTTCAGAATGTTACGATATATACCCTTTTGCGTGAAAATATTTACAAAATAAGTCCAAAACGCCATGCAAGCTTATTTAAAGACTCTAAATGATATTTGCATGTTATAGCTTATTAGAATAAGCAAAAATAAGATGTTTTAACGTAACAAAAGTTTATAATAACGATTCGTTAAGCTATAAATCAAAACGGGTCATTTTTAGGGTTTTTATCAAAAACACATGGGTTTGAGGATTCAAAGCTTCAAACAAGAGTTCATGCATGATCTTAAGAGTATTATAAACATTCGTATACAGATTATAAGCTTATAAAACAAGATCTTAGGCTTACTTGACCTAAAATAGGTGGAAAAGGGTTTTTATGATCCGCACGCCTAGAAATGGTTTCAAGACTTCGCTTTTCTTTCTTCTTGGCTTCAATTATGAGCTTAGAGACTTCTCTTGATCTTCTATTGCTGCTATGGAAGTGTTAGAATTCTATTTGTGGGTAAGAGATGAGATGTGGGGGATGATTTGAAAGAACATGTATGTATGCCTATTTATAGTACTTGAAACACTTAAGGACCAAGTTTCCTTGGTAGACAAGTGTTAGGACATGTAGAGGGTGACTATTAGCAGCTAGGAGGTGAGTCTTACAAGCTAGAACTAGCTAGGATTAAAAGGTGGAAGGATTTTGGGGTGTTTGTGTGTTTGGCTAGAAATGAAACAACAAGGTGATGATGTAGCTTCTTGGTGGCCATGGAATGTGTTTGAGGTACTTGTAAGCTGCTATGGAGATGTCATGGAGTTGCTAGGGTGAGGGTGTGATGATATCATGGTGGTTCTAGACGTTTTAGGGGTGTTTGGTTTGATTTATACATGGCTGTTTTTGGACAGCCAACATCAGTCTTGGTAAAATGGTTGCCATTTACAAACCGTAACTCTGATGAAGCTCAAACCAGTGAGCATGGTTAGATATTTGAGTACTCTACAACTTTTAGTTTTAGATATTTAGGGGTTACTATACAAAAAATTAGAGATAATAGCCGTTTACTACAGGTGTGCAGAATCTGCGCACTTTTACCATTTCGGCTATAATTAATTCATCCGATATCGAATCGGGTTGATTCCACCGGAAAATGATCACAAGACATAGGGCTACAACCTAGTTTTTTCACTTAATATCCATAACCTATTTATTTTTCTCAATTCCTTTGTTTTATCAACCTATCAGATTTCTTGAAAACTATGAATTAGTTTAAGGGTGTAACGGGTTTGCTATGGTTTTATGATTTTGGTTTAGGGTTAGATGAATTAGGGTTTTAGGATTAGGGTTTAGAAGTTGTGCATTGGGTGTTTGTACCTTGTGTTAAAGTGGTGGTAAGATATAAACATGATTTAGGAGGTAAAACGACCTAGTTTGTATTTCATGCACAATTGACTTGTACATTGGGCTTTAGAAAGTTGTAACTTGATTTAGGAGGGAAAAGATATTCAAATGTTGTGCATTGATACTTGTACACATGCTTTGAATAATTGTACATTGATTTTATATGTATACATTACATATAATTAGGGTTTTGATGTAAACGTTAATGTTTAATGCTTGTTTTGATATAACGTTTTGAAAAGTACGTTAAATGGTTAATGTACTTGGTAAAAATGATATTAAGATATTGACTTGACATATTAGGAGGTTTACATGATATAAACATAGATATAGATAGCATAGGTAGGTTGTGTGAACTTGTTTAGTTTGCTATGTAAACAATGTTACATAATAGAATGTAATAAAGCGAAAAATTTCCCCGTACAAATGTGATCATAATATAATAAGTAGATATTTCATTGATGAAAATTTCGGGTTGTTATAGTCTCCCTCCCTTACGGAAATCTCGTCCCGAGATTTAGTTGAATGCCGAAGTGATGTTAAGGAATGATTATGAATTGTAAGAGAGTTGCTAATCATGTTGGATACAGATTTGGAAATGAACAGATGATAACTAGAGACTTAATTGTATAAAGGTAATAATGATAATGAATAAAAGGAATTATTTGTACAAACGGATTGAAAGAAAATTGTTTGTACGAATACCATACTTAAGCCTACTCATTTATAATTTTTCATTTACAAACAGAGGCGTCCCAATCCTTGTAACTGAGAATATATAAATTTATAGTTTGGTGATTTATAATTTCCTTATCCAAATGAAGAAGCGTCCTAATTCATTTCAATAAGATGATTATAAATCATCCTATTTAAGCATAAAACATGATATCAAAACGGTGTTAAGTAGAAGATGTTTCCTTGGTGGTATGATTTTCCAAAATTATGAGAAGAATAATGAGACACTAAATTGCACGATACTGATCCAGAAATCACGCTTGGAGAATTTGGCATACAATTCCTCCTTTCTTATAAATTCTGAAGTTATTCTCAGATGTTCTACGTGTTCTTCTTTGTTACAAGAGTAGATAAGAATATCATCGATGAACACTATTACGAATTTGTCCAAGTATGGTTTACATACCTGATTCATGAGATCCATGAATATAGTAGGCGCGTTTGTTAAACCAAATGGCATTACTTGAAATTCATAGTGTCCGTGTTCTTGTTCTGAAAGCAGTCTTAGGAATATTTTTATCCCTTACTCTCAGTTGATGATAACCAGATCTTAAGTTGATTTTCGAGTGAACACTCGAACCTTGAAGTTAATCAAATAAGTCATCGATTCTGGGTAATGGGTAACGATTATTTACAGTAAGTTTATTCAACTCCCGGCAATCGATACACATTCTGAAAGATAAGAAGAAAGATGGATCTCCTGGACATATACGTTTTGGTTTTTATACAGGATATGAGATTTAGTCAGGTTTTGCTTTGGTCACCTCGAATGATCAAAGGTTCACCGTTGATAGGAATGTGGATGATTTTCTCGTCCCAGCGAATTTTGGCATGATACTTGGATAATCAATCTTTACTAATGATGACGTCGAAATTACCAAGTTTAATTGGCATAAGATTAATTTCGAAAGGTTGGTTTAACAAAATCAGGGTGCAACCCTGGATAATGGTACTTTGAAATAGTGAGGTATAAAACGGAATTGTATTATATCATGAACAACTTGCCTTTATACTTTACATAGTCAAGATTTGACAAGTGTTTTTATTTATACCACACATCCTGTGGTTAGGTTCTATAAAACTATAACAAGTATCTTATCTAGTAGTCAGAGGGTCCTTTGTTTCTGCAGTTCTTGGTCAGATGACCTATCTTGTTGCAAGTTTGACACTTGACAGTGCAAGGTCCTATGTGATGTAGGGTGCATCTTTCACACAAGGGATGATTCCCAGTATACCCATTGGTGGCAGTATAAGTCCTGAAGGTTTCTTGCTTCCTAGATGAATTAGATAACGTAGTTGAGGAAAAAGATGGGGGATGGATTTGCTTCTTAGGTGGTAATAATTCTTCAGGAACAAAGAAATATCGGGGGTCAAATAGTAGTGATGGTGGTAATACCAGAGATGGAGTCAAAATAGCTGGTGGAGTAATAGGATCTTGTGGTGGAATAGGTGATGCTTGCACGTTCTTCAAATACGGATTATTATAGAAAAGTGAGAATGTTGGTGGGATCATACCATCCCTAGAATCTTTCGAAGAGTTAAAAGAAGTGCTTCCCGATGTAGCTGACGAAGCCGAAGTATAGTTATGAATATTCATAGTGGAAAAAGCATTTTCCATATCGAATTCAGATGAAGT